>ML837842.1:15792-36854 GCA_009831015.1 Picea engelmannii | reverse complement strand
AGGGTGATGACCTCCGATTGAAATATAAAAAAAAACAAGGTAAAAAGCACAAATAAAGAGTGTCTTGATCCATTAAAAAAATCTCTCAATGATGATTGGGATGACCCCTGTATATGAAAATAACACCCATTATGAAGAATGGAAATAATGTACCTCGTAAGTATGTGGCACTATAATCATCTGACCTAAATGAGAGTTGAGAAAGGCATAATAGGCAACATCAATCATATGTATTATGGATGTTGGCTAGAAATTTTTATCATGAGAAAAAAATTCTCATGTGGTTACCCATGCATGTGGATGGGTAACATCTAGCTTCAACTCAGAGACATGTGCTCACCATAGAGCACATGATCCTTTTGCTCACCATAGAGAACATGATCCATATGTTTAGCATATGTAGTACTCTAAGACCTGCAACTTGCATCACTCTAACATATTTTCTAGATTATACAACAAAATCATTAGTATGAAAGGAACAGGGTAGTACAATCACCCTAGAATATGAAAAGCTATAAAATTAAGTGCAATAAATAGGTTTTCTATTTTTCTTTGCTTGTCTTTTTCTGTTAGGTCTGAGCTAGCAGGGAGCCTGGTTCTTCATACCATTTTTCCCTGACTTTTTCTTGACGGTAGTTGTCGGGACACACAGAAGTACATGTGGCCTGCAGAAGGCCTGCACGCGTGTACCCGCGTCCTATCCTCTTACAGCTCACGTGTGAACGCTAGTTGTAGAGATAGCAGTAGCGTGTAGGAGTTCAGAGAACTTTAGAGGCAGTCCACCTCTTCCCTGTCAGAATTATACATTCTCAGGGGGTTTTCTGGAATCCTATCTGAGTCTTGTTGGTTCACAGTCCTATCTCAGATTGCTTTTTTCGTCTTGTTATTCCTTGCATTATTTTTCTTTTCTGTTAGAAAGAGCATCCAAGCCTTCAAGGGACCCTAGTTATCAATACCAGAGGCCTCTTCCTGGTCTGTACTGCCTGTTTTCATCTTTGTCTTAGAATTTAGACATACACGTGGCCTATACAAGGTCAGCCCGCGTGTACACACTTCCTGTTTCAGGTCAGCACGCGTTTGCACGCGTGCTGTTTTAGTGACAGTAGCATGCTTGACAGGGTACTTTTTGTTCAGGGTGGGGCAGTCATCCCCTCCTTTGATGCGAAGTATCCCTCTCAGGTGTTTGAGTCTAGGGTTGAACAGTCAGTAGGTTAGGTCATCTTACCCTTAGCCTGCTTTTTCTCAGTTGATAGTTGATAGAAAATAAAAAAAAATTATGGTTTTTAGACAAGCGTAAGAGTCTTTGTTTTCTTTATTTCCATTGTGTGTCTTTACTCTGATTCTTTGCGATCTGCACTTTAAGATAGAATTTTTTTTTCTTGTTTTTGTGCTTGTCGGTATTTTCCCTCTGTTGCTTTACTAGCACTTAAATAAAATAAAAAAATCTCTTTTCATTTTCTTCTTTGTTTGAAGAGTGAGTTTCTGCATCCTTAGCTAGGGAGAAGTCTTTCATTTCGTAAGTTTTTTGCAGTGCATTTAGAGCATAAGTAGCTCGTAGTCAAGCGAAATTCCTTTAAGTTTGTTGTATAAAATCTTGGAAAAATTAAAAAATAAAAATAAATCTTTCTTTGTGAAAAGTTGTTGAAATTTTGCATTTAGTAAAAGTCTTTTGTTTCCAGTTTTTTTCATTCATTTTTTCTTTCGTCTTTAGACATCATCAGTTTCACTCTCATACCCCTTGACTTAAGAAAAATCCTTAAAGGCAAAGCTAATTTAAAATCAATTAGACTTTTTGTTTGTAGGGTTCACAAACTAGTTCAGGACTAGGGCCTTGGATTAGGTTGGAGAGGAAACTCTCCAAGGCCATTCAAAACCAAACATTAGAGTCTGCGATAGGGAGTGTCTAAGTCCAGTTTCGTGGAAGTTATCTGGGACCCCCCTCTAGATAAACACGAGGTCGCATGTGGAAAGGTAGTGGAGATAACCCCTCCAAAGCCGGACCAATCGTAGTGGAGAACACATATCGAGGGCTTGTTTTGGGATTCCGTCGTTTGCATTTGCCACAGGGCTTCGTGGGTCTCGAATCCGTTCGAGGTCCTCATTTGTCTTCCAGACCATTTTCTCTCGATACCATTGACAGGTTTCGGGCTTGATACCCTGCTCATTGTGGTCTACCCGACTTTCGACTGTACCCTCCTAGTGATTGTTCACGTGTTGGCAACCTAGTTGCCAATCTTTTTAGAGACATACACAGGTGACTACAGGGGTATACCGTGGTACCTAGAACAGAAATTGGGCCATGATTTGTAGAGTATACCTGGAGGGTGCTTCCGTGTTCGAGTTGCACTTGCACTGGTAAGTTTCTCTAATGTTGGTTGTTGTAACTGTTCTTCCAAATAATTTAGTGATTGCTTGACTTGTCTATTAGGAGATTCTTTTTAGTGTGTGTTACTTTTGAACGTGTAGAATACCTTAGCATGTCTTGGATATTCTCACACAGTGGAGGATCCCAAGCTCCATTGGTCACGAAGGCTTCTGGGCCTGCCACCGGTTAAATTGGAGCCACCCCCGCCACCATTAAGGCGGAAGCTAGACCAACAAGGGTCTTTCAAAGAGACCGGGTTACAAAACTTTGTGCCCGAACAACTCCCGGAGGAATCAACCGCCAATATTGGCTCGGTTGAAACCCCAACCACTGATATCTGGGCATCTTTTACTGTACCAATCCAATTGCACGAACGCCAGACAGTGCCTAACACAACTATGGAAACAAACGTTGTTACTTCTTCTGGGAATTCTTCCATTCCCACCACAGTTGCTACCACAGGAGAATCATCTCCTAACTTACCGTCATCATTCTGAGCCACCATGGTATCAGCCGCAACTACGTCGCACAGTGGACCGAACCCATCTATGGCGACGGCCACAACCCCCTTCACACCTAGTGCGACATACCCTCCGTTCTCATACGGTATGCCTAGTTCGGGTAAAAGTCCTGCACTCACTTACTCCACTTTACAGACTTTGGGTCTAGGGGAAAGGAGCTCTAATGCTCCCCTGTAAGGTCAACCTGGGGGCAATCCTGTCCCTTTTAATGCTTTTCCTTATGCAAGAGGTCATATCCCTCCTTCGTCCCCTTCGCTTGGTGGTCTGCATCAGCAGTCCGCTGGGCAACCTGCACACACTAGTTTATTTGGAGCAGGGAGTCAAGGAACACCTGCGCACAGTATGCTGGTAGGTTCGACACTATTTGTTTGGAATGGGACATTTGGTAACAACACTTTATCATCCACCGCTTTCCCGTCTGGGGGCAATCCCATTTTTGGACAGTCTACTTCGGCGCAGGTTACTATTCCTGCGTCGTGGGAACATATAGCAAGACCTTGGAACTCAGGACAAGCATCCGTTCCCTCCTCTAGAATGTCATTCTGGGGTAATTCTTTCCACATTCAATGGAACCCTGGACAGACTACTATGCCTCTCCCATCAAGACCGGCATGGGGTAATCCTTCCCAAATTCCTTCGAACACGATGCATGCCCAACACCCTATGTCCTTTATGGGAAATCAACCAATGATGTCTCCACAGATGAAAAATCCTTATTATGGTCAGGGCCATGGTTTCTACCAGAATCCGGGCCAGCAGCCAAACTTTTCCTGGCAACCTGGTGCCAGTCAAACTCTAGGACCCTTTTTTCCCAATTTATCAGCAGCAACCCAAACTACCATTCATGGTGACGTTACACTTGCCATATTTGAAAAGGTTGTTAAATGATCCTATTTGTCACGATCCACGTTGGCCTCCTATGCCAATGAAGTTGCCTTCGGACATTCCAAAGTTCGAGGCCAAGCCTAGCGAAGATCTAGGTGATCATGTGACTACCTTCCATCTTTGGTGTTCATCTAACTCATTGAAAGATGACTCCGTACAATTGCGATTGATTCAACGCACTCTTATCGGGAGTGCCACGAAATGGTACATTGAGCTCGATCGCTCAAGATACTCTTCTTTTGGCGAACTGGCAATGGCCTTCCTTAACCATTTCCAGTTACCCATGAGATACGATGCTGGCATAGAGTTGCTCACCAATTTCAAACAAACAACAACAAACCATATCTCTGATCATATCCGAGAATGGAGACGCCAGAAGAGTTTAATCAAAGTACAAGTCCCACCAGTATTCCTGCTTGAGTGGTTCCTTAAGTCTTTGGTCCCATAGTTATCCAAAGACGTCGTGACTTTCAGATTTTTCTCCAAAGAAGATGACATCATGAGGGCTCAACAATTTGAGCTCATCTGTTCTCAGTCTGGTTTATTATACAACATCCTGCCGGATGCACCATGATTGATATTGGATAAAACTAGACAGAGAGTTGGACCACATGCCGATGGTATTGTTGGTTCAGCATAAACCAAGCTCGCTGAGCAATTGACAAAACAATTGCAACAGTTCTCTATACAACACTCAGTGGCCAACCAGACTACTGCTTTGGCTGCTCCTCCTACCCAAACGTCAGAAGTACATTCCGTGTAGTCGACTAACCCAAAGGCCACCCAGTAGCCTGAAGGGAAGAAAAAACAACGAAAGAAGGGTAAGGGGGATAAAAAACCCACTAATAATGCTGGCGGGGACACCATGGAAAAACAAAAGGCGAGGGATCCGTGCAACTTGTGTGCAGAAGACTACCCGACCCATCTTTGTCCTCGACTTGCAGAGGCCCAATAGTTTTTCACACAAAAACAACAAGCAGTGTTGACTAATCCCTTTCAACATGGGAAAAATTTAACTCAAGCCTCTACAAGCACAGAAGGGGGAAGACAAGAAGTCTACCCTCCTCCAAACAATCCCTCATCCGCAAACGTATATATGGTTAGGGGTGATGCTTTCATAACGACTAGAGTGCACGACTATAGTAAACCAAGAACTTCTGAGAAGGGTAAAGAAGATGACCTCCCATCTCCTCCTCTATAGATTGAGAAAACGTTGGGAGAAACTATGACACACATTCCAAAGGGTGCATTTAAAAAATCTTCTCACAACCCAAATGCAAGGGCCACCCAGAATTACTCTGTGGTGGAGGATTTATCACAAACCCCTTGTGCGATGTCTGCTTTGGAGGTCCTCCAAAGTTGCCTTGCTCAGAGGAAAGCCTTGTTAACTGCTTTGGGCTCTACTGAGACTTGTAATCTGGGTACCATCATGTTAGATACAACTGACTTAAAACCTCATTTTCCTTACCACGTAGCGTTTCAGATAGTAGTGGCTCATCCCATGAAAACGTTTACTTGGAATATCTTCCGCACGGTGGTAGACGAGGGTGCCTCGAAATGCGTTATGTCATTAGCATGTTGGAAGGTCATTGAATAGACTGCTTTGTCTCCATCACCTACTCTCCTCACTGCTTTCGATGGTCGTTCTTTTCGACCACATGGCATCGTTCCTTCTTTCCCTGTGTAGTTAGGAGGGAAGACCGTGTGTGTCGATGTAGAGGTAGTCGATGCTCCCCTCGACTATAATATCTTGTTAGGACGGAGTTGGACTTATGCTATGCAAATTGTGGTTGCTACAGTTTTCCGAGTCTTGTTGTTTCCACATGAGGGTCAGATAGTGACCATCGATCAATTGTCCTTCTCTAGACCTGACCCAGCTTTGGGGGCATCCACGGTCCCCATGATTGATAATCCTCAACCAGGTGTTGTTAACGTAGGAGTTGGTTTGTGCCCATCCTTGATGGGTACCTTCGATTACCCACCTCCTCACAATGATGTCAAATTTATATCTAATCACCATAAGGTTGATATTTTTCAAGTTTTGTCATTCCGCACGACTTACTTTGAGGATCCTTGGATTCTTCCTTCCCCATCAGCCACGATGGATGAGACAGGGAACTCAGGCATGTCCATGCCCTTGTTGGCCACTGAAGTAGCGTACTCTTTAGTCCAACAAGCTTCAACTAACATTGATCTGAATCCCGCACAAGAGGTAGATCCACTTCTAGAGCCTATTTGGGCTTAGGGTTCTCTTGCTAACATCGATTCGTTAGACTTAGTCTTGCCTTCTGACGAAGCAGTAATCGAAGCAATGACTAGTCCGGACAAACCTTGGGAAGATCTTCATCACAAATCATATTTCCTCCCAGAGTTAAGCCGAATCGAGGCAGGAGAATTCATTGTTACCATGACGGAAGATCACCCATGTCCTATTAATCTCTTAGCTACACAGAAAATTTATGCTGAGGGCAATAAGGCGACTATCGCTGAAACCATACCCATCAACATATCCCAAAACCCTGGCGTCATGGAGAATCTCTTCATCGGAGCAGATTGTTCCCCCAAAGAGATTCAAATTTACATGGATCTTTTCAAATAATTCCGTGACGTTTTCACCTGGTCTTATGAGGAAATGCCAGGTATCGATCCGAAAATAGTTGAACGTGAAATCACAACGTATCCTGATGCCAAGCCCGTTCGAAAAAAAATTCATCCAGTTAATCCTAAGAAAGCAGCAGCCATCAAGATTGAGGTTGAAGAATTTCTAAAGGAAGGTTTCATTTATCCTATTCATTTGACTCAATGGGTGTCAAACCCCGTGTCGGTCAATAAAAAACAAGGCATGATTCGTGTATGTACCGATTTCTGTGATTTGAACAAGGCATGTCCCAAAGATAATTTTCCAACACAATTCATTGACCAGATCATTGATGAATGTGCTGGTTGTGAAACCTTTTCGTTCATGGATGGTTTTTCAGGATATAATCAAATCCAAATCAAACCTGAAGACCAACACAAAACGACATTCATTTGTCCATGGGATACATTCACATATCGTAAGATGCCTTTTGGCCTTAAAAATGTTGGAGCCACTTTCCAGCGGGCCATGTCTTTTGCATTTCATGACCTCAAGCATATAGTCGAGGCTTATCTAGATGATTTAGCATCACGCTCTCGCAAGTGAATGGATCATCCCACGCACCTTCGACTAATCTTCGAACATTGTCGCTACTTCAGGATTCGCTTGAACCCAAACAAGTGCAGCTTCTATGTAACGTCAGCGCGTTTGTTAGGTTTCATCGTATCAATAACAGGGATCATGGTCGATCCTCTTAAGGTGGAGGCAATGATCCAGTTACCCCCCCCAGGCACAATCTTACAACTTCAGAGTCTACAAGGCAAGGCGAACTTCTTACGATGCTTCATCGGCAACTATGCCAAAATCACCAAGGGCTTTATGCGTTTGCTAAAGAAAGACGTTCCTTTTTTCTGGGATGAAGCTGCTCAACACTCTTTTGACGCATTAAAACACGCCCTCACAACCGCACCTCTCCTACGACCACCTAATTATAACAAAGATTTCTTATTATATCTGGTTGTCGCAGAGTCAACTATAGGCATGGTTTTAGTCCAGGAAGACGATTCGTTTTATGAATACGTGATCTATTACCTGAGCCGAGGCCTTGTAGGATAGGAACTCAATTATTCTCATATTGAAAAACTTGCGTTGGCAGCAGTTCATGCTGTTCAACGGTTCCGTCACTATGTTATGTTCCGCAAGACCACCATCATTGTTGTCGTGAATCCATTCCAATACATGTTGACACGACGAGTTATAGGTGGAAAAATCAGTAGATGGATGGTAATCCTCCAAGAATTTGAATTAGACTTTGTTTCAACAAAGTCCAAGAAGTCATTGGTCTTCGCATAGCTTATTTCAAAACTTCCGGTTGAGTCAGGTGACGTTGTGCTTGAGGAATCGCCTATCCGGGGGGATATGTTTTTGATTGAATCTTCAGACCCCTGGTGCGGAGATATACTTATGTATCTCCAAACTTTGAAGTGCCCCACCTCTTCTTCTCGTGACGAGCGTCGACAGATACGCCATCAGGCTAAGAATTATCTCATACTCGATGATATGTTGTATTGGAGAGGTGTAGACTGCATCTTGTGTCGATGTCTCACTCATGAGGAGGCCATCATAGTGCTCAACGATTTCCATACTGGAGCGTGTGGTGGTCATTTATCTGGGTTGGCAATATTCCAAAATATTTTACGAGCAGGTTACTTCTAGCCCACACTTATCAAAGATTGTATCGAACCGGTCAAGAAGTGCCATATGTGCCAAATATTCTCTCGGAAGATGAGGGCACATCCCGCTCCTATGTTTCCTGTCATCACAGTTGGTCCCTTCACTAAGTGGGGGATTGATTACACTACGTTCAACCCCCCCTCAGCAAGGGGCACCGCTATATCATCGTAGTTGTCGACTACTTCACTAAGTGGGTTGAGGCTATGCCAACGTTTAAAGATGATGGAGAGACTGCAGCTCTCTTCTTATTCAACCAAATCATAACAAGGTTCGGTGTCCTGAGACTGACCATGGCAGTCACTTTGAAAACCAAATGATGACCGAATTAACATCAAATCTTGGGTTACGGTAGGAACATTCATCACCTTACTACCCCCAAACCAATGGGCAGGTGGAAGCTGTAAACAAAACTTTTAAGACGATTCTACAACGAACTATCAACTCAGCCAATTCAAATTGGCATTTGATGTTATACTCGACATTATGGGCTTATCGAACATCTGTTAAGACTGCAACCGGTTTCTCACATTTTCAACTCGTTTACGGGTTGGAGGCCATCTTGCCCATAGAATGTCAAATCCCATCTCTGAAATTGGCAGTACAGTTATTGCCAGACACTTCTCCACTTGAAGAACGGTTAGTATACCTTGAGCAACTTGATGAGCAGTGTCACGACGCGGCCCTGGCCAATGAGGCTCACAAGCATAAGGTCAAGTGTCAATATGATAGGTCCATTCGTCCTTGGATTTTCTCTGAAGGCGACCTTGTCTTGGTCTATGACCAAGACAAGGACCCCCTGGGGGCATGAAAGTTTAAACCCATGTGGTTCGGACCTTTCATTATCAAAGAGGTATTAAAAAAGGGCACATATCGTTTGGTTGATTTTGAATGGAATGCGTTGGAAAAGCCTAGAAATGGGCTCTACCTCAAGAAGTATTACTCATAGATAGGTCATTGTGGGTAACTTTTTGTAACATATGTATAGTCTTTGTACTATTACTTTTTAATTTTCTTTTAAAGTGTTATGGACGTGTCATTGATGTTATCTTTCGTCAATATGGCAGATGTCAAGTGAGTCTGAAGTGTTCATTCAGTATGCAGATGGTGCTAGTCGACACATGCGGAGGCTTGCCTCCGCAGCCTGGGTAATCTTTACACCTCAGGGTCAGTTGTTATCTTCCGGAGGTATATGCTTAGGTGACACCACAAATAATATCGCTAGGTATAGTGCAGTTATTGAGTTTCTTTGTGACGCCTTGTCATTGGGTATCTCTCATCTCTGGGTCTATCTCGACGCTCAACTGGTTGTGTCGCAGCTAAACAGAGTATACCGGGTTCATGTTCCAACTTTACACTGATGATTCCTTAGGGTACGTCTCTTAGAACAAAACTTTGATTATATTACATATTTTCATGTTCCTAGAAGATTAAACCAAATTACAGATACTCTAGCTAATCAAATTTTAGATTAACATATTGCCCACATATAAAAAGAACATGGACATAAACATGTAAATACATTTTTTCACACATAATCCATAAGACACAAAAAAGATAAAAACCATATATAAACATCATAAAATAACTAAAGTACATAGATGGACGCAAGCGCCTCAAAAATGGGAAGAGTAATGAGTCACCGGGCTTATGCCCTTAGGAAATATATACAAAGAGGTGCTCGTGGCACATAAAAATTCTAAAGTCTATTCAGGGCCTATGGGCCCTGTTATAATCATCTACAGCATGGGCTAAACGCCTAAACAATCGGACCCATGTCCAAGGTGCCCCCACAACATGAGGCTGCATGGATGGCGACAGGTCCTCTATCTCTTCCATTGGGACTGTACGAGTGAGCGCATTAAAGTTCTGCTCAACTCGTCTAAGGACCCTCTCAGCCTCTCCGGCTGGGAGGTTCCCTGCTACTGCTGCTCCTCCAGCGGTGGCAGCCGCGACTTCTGGCCGTGGACGACGCCTGTTTCGTGCATAGTCGGCAGGTCGCACGAGTCCCACATCTACATGCAACAAACGTTTACCCGTCAAATACTCTGGCATACAAAAAAGAAATGATATATATAACAAAAAGACATAAAAACTACATATGAAAACAAAAAAACACTACAAAGGTGGAGACTTACCCATCTCCCCTCGCTCCTCACCAAGAGGCACGTGTATCTCTATATCTCTAGAGAAATCTATCCTTGCATATGGGTAGTCCTCGATAATAGGGATCTGTCATGATAGCCAAGCAAAGAAGTCATCGTCGAAGGACTCAACGGTCCTTCCACCACCCTGTCGCGACAGTAACACTGCCCATCTACACAATGCAGGGAAAGAGGCCAGATGTCCTCGTACTACAACCCGAGGACTGAAACTCGAAACTCTCTCAAAAAAGAACAAGCACAAGATGGTCCCGAACCTGAAGTTCCTCTATGTCCGCTGTCGGAAATCTATTAATTGCCTCTTCATACACTCCAACAGTGTGGTACTCCAATCAAAAATTTGTGCATTCATGCACTGGATGGAACAGTTCATCTGTGCACACAAAGCCTGATGCACGGCTGCTGAGCCGGTAATCTGCCCAATCAGTAACAAGATAGTCTGTAGCACTAAGTTGGTAATCTTGCTAATGAGTACATGGGAACCCGCACATTTGGTCCTAGCCTCACAGTGCTCAGCTATCAATCCCGAGATCTTGCTCAGCCTCACAGGAAAAGTATGAAGATTGACTGGTTCTCCTCTCCTTGAGAGGCCAGTCAGAAAGTAAATATCCTCGATGGTGGGCACCAATGATTGCCCCTCTAGCATAAAGGCCTCTACATCAGAATGTCAGTAATCAATCAAGGAATTCAGTAGCCTTGGTTGCGCGTGCATAAATGGACATAGGAAGAATTTGAGTAAACCACATTGCATTAATACGACCACAACAATCGGATCTTCAGCAACCAACTCACTGATTGCCTCATGCTCTCTCTCCCTCCACTGGACATACATCCTGCCAACACAACAAGGTAAAGGAGGGTCGATACTTTTTTTTATTTAATTTTTCATCAAAAAGGGGGGGTACACGCAGTCTGTAGAGGTGACAGTCGCGTGTACACGCGGACAGACTTCACTCTGCCCGCGTGTACATGCGGCCTATCCAAAGACAACCCACGTGTACCTAGGGCCAACCTTTTTAAGGTCGATGCCCACCCAAAAAAGAAACTAAATGACTAAATTGAAGTATTGAATAGCTAGATAAGGGAGTTTGTACTTACTTGGTCCAAGCAGAAGTTTGTTTCATCCACTGTAGCTCCCAGAATCACTATCTTTGGCAAAGGGGGTCTTTTGGCTCCAGAGTCAATTTCCAAATCAGCAATGGTGATAATGAGCTGCCAACTTCTATTTATAGACTTTTTGGCCTCTTTTTGTCACTTTTTTGGCCCCCCTTATCAGTTTCTTTATATCAAAAACCATTTAGAGTGATCCAGGAGTTATATGGGAGGGATTTGATCAGGTTTTGGGACAAGTTTTTTTGAGTTTCGAAAAAATATTGACGGTCCATAATTTTTTTTTTTTTCAAAAATCAACTTGAGCATATAGGTTAGGATACCACCCCAACTTTTGCATCTTGTTGCCTTTTTCTTATGATATAGGATCGATCCCATCAGGTTGTGACATGGAATCATCATATATGTTCTAGAAGTGTCGTGACTCGGTGATAGAGCTTACCAGAACATGGATGCCCTAGGTAGGTCCTAGTTGCATTATGGTGTCCATGCCATTCCTAAAAACACTGTAGGATCGGGAGTCTGTATGGTATTTACTAAATATGAGTTTGAGCCTCATTTGCATGAGTCTTTTTCACTCTTTGTCTCACCCCCATGACTCCCAAAAAATAACGGGTCTCCTTTTAAGCCCTTTTCAGACCCTCTAAACATGAACTGATTGCCGAGCGATCTTGTGGCCTTTCACGCTCATTAAAATGAAATTTGAAGTCACATCTATCCGGTGATAGTTTACCCCTTTTTCAGTCTGGACAGTCAACTGTATGAATAAAGGTATACTCTATTGAATTCCCATTCTTTAGAAGAGTATTCTCAGGTATAATTTTATTCCTTTTTTGGGCCTGAGGGACTAAATTTATGAAAAATAAACCCCCACGAAGTCCATAGTTAAGCTCTTTTCAAAATCCCTAAAATTGAAAAGATCATTGAGTGACCTTATTCTTTCACACTTGTTAAATTGGTCCAGAAGAATATTCCTGACGGAGTCCATAGTTAAGATTTTTTCAGACTCCTTAAAAGTGAAAAAATAGTCGAGTGATATTGTCATTGTCACACTCGTTAAATTGGTTTTGAATTGACGTCTAATCAGTGCTAGTTTATCCCTTTTTCGAACTGACTAGACTATTGACAAAAAAGGTACCCCAGCGGAGTCTCCTTTTATGCTTTTTCAGACTCTCTAAATATGAAAAACCACCGAGCTTACCTTCTATGGAATCGTTAAACTTACATCGAAGAACATTACCATTGTGTGTTCTATCAACCGCATTTGCATACCTTATCCACCAGCCTTGTGACAGTTTGCTTCTGCGTCTTAACACCTTTGGCCGCCGAAGGAATTTTCCCAAGTATCATTTTACCAGAACATCAGTCTTGTCCTTGTGACTTGAGCTTGTATGTTTGCAGTACTCGTTCCTCCATTGTAACATAATATCCCTTTATTCTTTTTCAAAAATTATCAAAAAGAACAAAAAAATCAAATATACCCCAAAAAAAGGATGGGAAAAGTATTTTCTTTATTGGCAGCATAATGAGTCGCCCTTGGATAAATCACATCTGTCCATTTGATCATCAGAATATGGGATGTAGTACGACCTTAGGAAGCGTTTCTCTCTATATAGAGTTGTGTCCTCCACCGTTTGGTTACTCTTCCAAACATATGGAGAGTTTGCATTGCCTCCTGCTTCGTAGACTTATGATTAACATATATGCTACTTGAGTCTTATCACTTGTCATTCTATTATCCAAGGGACGTTTGTCACTAAGCCTGAGTCAGCCCCTCTGCAATATGTCTCTTGTCTGTATACCCGGCCATCCTAAACGTCCAATCAAGTCTTTGTTTGAAATCACTGAAGCCTTTAGTTCAATCATCAAGATTATCAAGTCCATAACCAACGAGCCATCGAAGACCTCTGGGTAGTTCAATCGTACACTCATATTACACTCCTACCCGAGTTTTAGAAGATTTTGAAGTTGTTGCTCGAGCTCTGAAGTACAGCCATCAGGCCGAATAAGCTTCTGGAAGATGGGTAATCTATATGTATATCTTTTTGATTTCGAGATGTAGCTCCACTGTGTATTATTCAGGCTACTCTTTATAGTTATTTGACATGGATCTACAGTGTATTTGATTGGTAGCCATGGTTCTATTTTATCTCGAGCATGGGTATGCCCGCCTCGGTGTGACATTTGTTATTTTGCAGACGACACCTCCTGGTTCCTGATCCTTGGGATCAATCATTCAGCACATCAGTAAAGATTGGTAATGTATTTCAGCCATCAGATGCTCTTCTGACCTCACACATTAGGGGGCATCTATTATAAGCCTAAATTGCACCACACATGCTTACCTGGAATCAGGCCAAATCATATCCCTTCTTTGCCAAAACTCTGTTGAACAACTCTTTGAAAATCCTCTTGTGTCAAGGCCCATGTGCCCTAACCCATTATTGCACGCATGTGCACGCTGGCTGACCCACTACAACCCGCATGTACCTAACAAAGTAAGAAAAAAGGAAAGTTGTCGACGAAGCAAAAAGCTATGGGTCAATTAAATGAAACTCCCGGCCATGCATGGCCGAGGGTTCATCCAAAACCCTAGCTCCTTCTAGCCTATAAAAGAAGGGGTAGGGGTACCATTTGGAGGAGGAAAAAATATAGTGAAGAAACTCTGCCCATTTACGTAATCCATTGTCCCAACCCTTTAGCCTTTCCTCATGCCAAAGGAGATTTAACGCAAAGCAGTTGGAGGACAGAAGAAGAGGAGCCCAGGATCAGGTTCAAGGAGTGGTGGCCGGTCTCATCTTTGATTGTAAGTTGATTCATTTTCAAGTAATAAAAGAATACTTTTCCCGTCCCAATGCATGAATTATCTATGGTTTGGTTAATTTATGCTTGATTTCTAACCCTTGAATAGAGAAGTAGCGTGCATGCATAGTTTTTATTTGTCTTGATTGCAGGTCATCTGTGGAAGGAGCAGCGCAAGCAAGTGGTCAAAGTGCAACGGAGGATCTACATCGAACATCGGTAACAAGGTTAATAGTCTTTTTCCATGCATGTACTGCGAAAGAGGGGTTTAAGTTTTGGTTTGTAGGTTAAAAAGTAATTTCTTTATGGTCAAAATATGCATGCAAGTCTGACCCTAGTTTGTTGGTCCCTAGGGTATTTTTCCCAACAACAGAATTGGCAACCATACTAGGGATAATACTCTTTAGGGTTTATGGATTTATTTAAAGTTTTTGGGTAGTTTAAAGAATAGGTTTTCTGTTTTTATTTGCCTGTCTTTTTCTGTTAGGTCTGAGATAGCAGGGAGCCTAGTTCTTCATACCAGTTTTCCCTGACTTTTGCTTGACGGTAGTAGTTAGTACACACAAAGGTACACTCGGTCTGCAGAAGGCCTGCACGTGTGTACCCGCACCCTATCCTCTTACGGCTTGTGTGTGAACGCTAGCTGTAGAGATAACAGTAGCGTGAAGGATTTCAGAGAACTTTAGAGGCAGTCCACCTCTTCCCTGTCAGAATTATACATTATTAGGGGGTTTTCTGGAATCCTGTCTGAGTCTTGCTGGTTCACAGTCCTATCTCAGATTGATTTTTTCATCTTCTTATTCCTTTCATTATTTTTCTTTTCTGTTAGAAAGAGAATCCAAGCCTTCAAGGGACTCTAGTTATCAATACTAGAGGCCTCTTCCTAGTCTGGACTGCCTATTTTCATCTTTGTATTAGAATTTAGACATACACGTGGCCTGTACAAGGTCAGCCCACGTGTACACGCTTCCTGTTTCAGCTCAGCACATGTTTGCACACGTGTTGTTTTAGTGAGAGTAGCGTGCTTGACAGGCTACTTTTTGTTTAGGGTGGGGCAATCATCCCCTCCTTCGATGTGAAGTATCCCTCTCAGGTGTTTGAGTCTAGGGTTGAACATTCAGTAGGTTAGGTCATCTTACCCTTAGCCTGCTTTTTCTCAGTTGATAGTTGATAGAAAAAAATAAAAAATAAATAAAAATTTATGGTTTTTAGACAAGAGTAAGAGTCTTTGTTTTCTTTATTGCCATTGTGTGTCTTTACTCTGATTCTTTTCGATCTGCGCTTTAAGCCATAATTTGTTTTTCTTGGTTTTGTGCTTGTCGGTATTTTCCCTTTGTTGCTTTACTAGCACTTAAATAAATAAATAAATCTCTTTTCATTTTCTTCTTTGTTTGAAGAGTGAGTTTTTGCATCCTTAACTAGGGAGATGTCTTTCATTTCGTAAGTTTTTTGCAGTGAATTTAGAGCATAAGTAGCTCATAGTCGAGATAAATTCCTTTAAGTTTGTTGTGTAAATTCTTGGAAAAATTAAAAAAGAAAAAGAAATATTTCTTTGTGAAAAGTTGTTGAAATTTTGCATTTAGTAAAAGTCTTTTGTTTCCAACTTTTTTCATTCGTTTTTGCTTTCATCTTTACACATCATCAGTTTCACTCTCATACCCCTTGACTTAAGAAAAAGTCTTAAAAGCAACGCTAATTTAAAATCAATTAGACTTTTTGTTTGTAGGGTTCACAAACTAGTTCAGGACTAGGGCCTTGGATTAGGTTGGAGAGGAAACTCTCCAAGGCCATTCAAAACCAAACATTAGAGTCTGCGATAGGGAGTGTCTAAGTCTAGTTTCGTGGAAGTTATCTGAGACCCCCCTCTAACATGGGGGATAAACACGAGGTCGCGTGCAGAAAGGTAGCGGAGATAACCCCTCCAAAGCCGGACGAATCGTAGTGGAGAACACATATCGAGGGCTTGTTTTGGGATTCCGTCGTTTGCATTTGCCACGGGGCTTCATGGGTCTCGAATCCATTCGAGGTCCTCAATTGTCTTCCAAACCATTTTCTCTCGATACCCTTGACAAGTTTCGAGCTTGATACCCTACTCATTGTGGTCTACTCGACTTTCGACTATACTCACCTGGTGACTGTTCATGTGCTGGCAACCTAGTTGCCAATCTTTTTAGGGACATACACAGGTGACTGTGGGGGTATACCATGGTACCTAGGATAGACATCAGGCCACGCTTTGCAGAGTATACCCTGAGGGTGCTTCCGTTTTCGAGTTTCACTTGCACCGGTAAGTTGCTCTAGTGTTGGTTGTTGTAACTGTTCTTCCAAATAATTTAGTGATTGCTTGACTTGTCTATTAGGGGATTCTTTTTAGTGTGTGTTAATTTTGAACGTGTAGAATAGATTAGCGTGTCTTGGATCTTCTCACACAGTGGAGGATCCCGAGCTCCACCGGTCATGAAGGCTTCTGGGCCTACCGTCGATTACACTGGAGCCACCCCCGCCACCATTAAGGTGGAATCTAGACCAACAAGGGTCTTTCGAAGCGACCGGGTTAGAAACCTTTGTGCCCGAACAACTCCTGGAGGAATCAGCCGCCAATCTTGGCTCAGTTGAAACCCCAACCACTGATACGACACTAGCACAAAGTTTCTCTCCAATTTCGAACAGAAAACAACAGACCATATCTCTGATCATATCCGAGAATGGAGATGTCAGAAGAGTCTAATCAAAGTACCAGTCCCACCAGCATTCCTGCTTGAATGGTTCCTTAAGTCTTTGGTCCCACAGTTATCCAAAGACATCGCAACTTCCAGAGTTTTCTTCGAAGAAGATTCCATCATGAGGGCTCAACAATTTGAGCTCATCTATTCTTAGTCTGGTTTATTATACAACATCCTGTCGGATGCACCACGATCGATACTGGATAAAACTAGACAGAGAGTTGGACCACATGCCGATGGTATTGTTGGTTCAACACAAACCAAGCCCGCTGAGCAATTGACAAAACAATTACAACATTTATCTATACAACACTCAGCGGCCAGCCAGACTACTGCTTTGGTTGCTCCTCCTACCCAAACGTTGGAAGTACACTTCGTGCAGTCGACTAACCCAAAGGCCACCCAACAGCCTAAAGGGAAGAAAAAACAACGAAAGAAGGGTAAGGGGGATAAAAAACCCACTGATAATGCTGGCAGGGACACCACGAAAAAATGGAAGGCAAGGTATCCATGAAACTTGTGTGCAGAAGACCACCTGACCCATCTTTTTCCTCGACTTGCAGAGGCCCAATAGTTTGTCACACAACAATAGCAAACAGTGTTCACTAATCCCTTTCAACATGGGAAAAATTTAACTCAAGCCTCTACAAGCATAGAAGGGGGCAGCCAAGAGGCATGCCCTCCTCCAAACAATCCCTCATCCGTGAACGTATATATGGTTAGGGGTGATTCTTTCATAATGACTAGAGTGCACGACTATAGTAAACCAAGCACTTCTGAGAAGGGTAAAGAAGATGACCTCCCATCTCTTCCTCTACAGATTGAGAAGATGTTGGGAGAAACTATGACACACATTGCGCATTTAAAAAATATTCTCACAACCCAAATGCAAGGGCCGCCCATAATTACTCTATGGTGGAGGATTTATCACAAACCCCTTGTGCGATGTCTACTTTGGAGGTCCTCCAAAGTTGCCCTGCTCAGAGGAAAGCCTTGTTAACTGCTTTGGGCTCTACTGAGACTTGTAATCTGGGTACCATCATGTTAGATACAACTAACTTAAAACCTCGTCTGCCTTACCACATAGCGTTTCATATAGTAGTGTCTCATCCCACAAAATTTTTTACATGGAATATCTTCCTCGTGGTGGTAGACGAGGGCGCCTCGACATGTGTTATGTCGTTAGCATGTTTGAAGGCCATTGGCCAGCCTGCTTTGTCTCCATCACCTACTCTCCTCACTATTTTTGAGGGTCATTCCTTCCGACCACATGGCATCGTTCCTTCTTTCCCTATGCAGTTAGGAGGGAAGACTGTGTGTGTTGAAGTATAGGTAGTCGATTCTCCCCTCGACTATAATATCTTGTTAGGAAGGAGTTGGACTTATGCTATGCAAGCTATGGTTGCTACAGTTTTTCGAGTCTTGTTGTTTCCACATGAGGGTCGGATAGTGACCATCGATCAATTGTCCTTCTCTTGACCTGACCCAGCTTTGGGGGAATCTACGATCCCCATGATTTATAATCCTCAACCAGGTGTCGTTAACGTAGGATTTGCTTTGTGCCTGTCCTTGTTGGGTACCTTCGATTACCCACCTCCTCACGACGATGTCAAATTTATATCTAATCACCATAAGTTTGATAATTTTCAAGTTTCGTCGTTCCGCATGACTTACTTTGAGGATCCTTGGATTCTTCCTTCCCCATCAGCCACGATGGATGAGACAGGGCACTCAGGCATGTCCATGCCCTTGTTGGCCACTGAAGTAGCATACTCTTTAGTCCAGCAAGCTTCAGCAAACCCTGATCTGACTCTCGCACAAGAGGTATATCCACTTATAGATCCTATTTGGGCTCAAGGTTCTCTTGCTAACATCGATTCGTTAGACTTAGTATTGCCTTTTGACGAAGCAGTAATCAAAGCAATGACTAGTCCGAACAAACCTTGGGAATATCTTCATCACAAATCATATTTCCTCCCAGAGTTAAGCTGAATCGAGGTAGGAGAATTCACTGTTACCATGACGGGAGATCATTCATGTCCTATTAATCTCTTAGCTACACAGGAAATTTATGTTGAGGGCAATATGGCGACTATCGTTGAAACCATACCCATCAACATATCCCGAAACCCTGGCGTCGTGGAGAATGTCTTCATCGGAGAAGATTGTTCCCCTGAAGAGATTCAAATTTACATGGATCTTTTCAAATAATTCCGCGACGTTTTCACCTGGTCTTATGAGGAAATGCCAGGTATCGATCCGAAAATAGTTGAACATGAAATCACAACGTATCCTGATGCCAAGCATGTTCGACAAAAACTTCGTCCAGTTAATCCTAAGAAAGCAGCAGCCATCAATATTAAGGTTGAGAAATTGCTAAAGGTAGGTTTCATTTATCCTATTCATTTGACTCAATGGGTGTCAAACCCCATGCCGGTCAATAAAAAACAAGGCACGATTCGTGTATGTACCGATTTTCGTGATTTGAACAAGGCATGTCCCAAAGATAATTTTCCAACACCATTCATCGACCAGATCATTGATGAATGTGCTAGTTGTGAAGCCTTTTCATTCATGGATGGTTTTTTGGAATATAATCAAATCCAAATCAAACCAAAATACCAACACAAAACGACATTCATTTGTCTGTGGGGTACATTCACATATCGTAAGATGCCTTTTGGCCTTAAAAGTGCTGGAGCCACTTTCCAGCGGGCCATGTCTTTTGCGTTTCATGACCTCAAGCATATAGTCGAGGCCTATCTAGATGATTTAGCATCACGCTCTTGCAAGTGAACGGATCATCCCATGCACCTTCGACTAATCTTCGAATGCTGTCGCTACTTCAGGATTCACTTGAACCCAAACAAGTGCAGCTTCTGTGTAACATCAGGATGTTTGTTAGGTTTCATCGTATCAACAACAGGGATCATGGTCGATCCTCTTAAGGTGGAGGCAATAATCCAGTTGCCCCCCCATGCACAATCTTACAACCTCAGAGGATACAAGGCAAGGCGAACTTATTACGACACGTCATCGCCAACTATGCCGAAATCACCAAGGGCTTTATGCGTTTGCTAAAGAAAGACGTTCCTTTTTTCTGGGATGAAGCCGCTCAACGCTCTTTTAATGCATTAAAACACACCCTCACAACCGCACCTCTGCTACGACCACCTAATTATAACACAGATTTCTTATTATATCTGGCTGCCGCAGAGTCAACTATAGGCATGGTTTTAGTCCAGGAAGATGATTCGTTTTCAGAATACGTGATCTATTACCTGAGTCGAGGCCTCGTAGGACCGGAACTCAATTATTATCATATTGAAAAACTTGTGTTGGCAGCAGTTCACGTTGTTCAATGGTTTCATCACTATGTTATGTTCCACAAGACCACCGTCATGTGAGTTTTAAACCTGCGAAGTAAAGCAATGCATATATATTCTTAATCAATACAGAAATTAATCAATGGCTCATACACAGAATACACAGAGATCTTTATCGGAAACCCTCAACCGGGAAAACCTTTCTTTTTCATTATATCGAATTTCACCATTCGCCATACAATATATACAATGTTTTTAGGTATTCTGTAGATGCCAAAACCCTAATCCCTTAATCCAAGATTAATTTACAAATCAGCTAAAAATAGCAAAATCCGCTAAAAATAGCAAAAACCACCCCCAAAAAAAATTTCGGGCCGTTGCCCCGAACGCTGCGCGTAACCAGGGGGGGCATACCTGCCCCCCCCTGGGACCCCCCTAGGAAGTGCCCGGCGCAACGGCAGAGCCCTAGCTGAAGGGATCGTCAGACGCAGTCGTCGTATCTGACGCACCCACACACACACACATGCAAAGAATATAACACATACCCAACATTCTCCCACTTGTTGTTTTCTTTGCATCCAGGGGTCCAGGGGATTATATAGTCAACGATCTAGGGAAGCAATGCCCATTTTTACTCTACACCAAGAGAACTTTTCTGTGCTCACAGACTTTGTCAATGAATCTGCAACATTCTTCGAAGTGTCAACCTTTTCCAACAACACCTTCTTTTCCTCAACCATGTCTCTCACAAAGTGATACTGTACATCAATATGATTTGTCTTCGAATGATAAGCTGGGTTCTTTGCCAGGAATATTGCACTCTGACTGTCACAGTCTAATCTCACTGCTTGTTGTACCA
>ML837841.1:43974-54949 GCA_009831015.1 Picea engelmannii | reverse complement strand
ATATAGATTTTCAAGGTAATTTTTAGATCCAAAATAAATGGATCAAGAGTAATTCATTATGATCAAGTCAAGAGCATATTTGACTTCCCAAAACAAAATAGCTGGAAATATTTTAAGGAAAAAATATAGAAAATTTGTTGGAGATCCAAGATTTATGGGATTACTTTGACCAAAGTTTTGCTGGCACTTTCTCATGAATCCCATCCTTTAGATGATGTTGCTAGGTGTTTTAAATGATAATCATGCTTCAAATAATCCTCGGGATTCACTCAATACATCGTTGTCTTCAAAATCTGTGTATTCTACTTTTCTGAATATTACCATCATTTTGGTTGTGTTTCTATTTTAAAATGTTAACAAGCGCCACCAAAATAGCCATCCATAAAAAAAAATTAAATAAATAAAACCGGCTATAAAATTTGAACAAAACTCCTTCAAAAATAGAGTGTTGAAGTCTTGATAAATTTCAAAAGTATTGAACACCCTTGAGCATGAACCAAAGAGCATAATCACATAAACTTATTCACCCATCAACAAAAATACTTTGCAAATTCTTAGGCCATTTGATCATGATGCCCCTACAACTTCTGGCAGAATCTGTAGAAACCAATTGTATTTGGAAACAGTTCACCTGCAAAAGAAAAACCTAAGACCCGACTCTCAATTTATGGAGAAAATACTTGACTCAATAATTTTGGGAAGGATGTCTTTGTAATAGGGTAAAAAGAAATGAGGAAACTTATAGTTTCAGAAAACTCAAGTTCTTTACACAACAAATAGAGGATAAACATGATAAAATTGGGTTATGATGACAGGTAATGGATATGACTAAGATATTAGGAATAGTATTCATGTGGGATATCATGATGAGGATTAAATGAAAACTCATATCCTGACTTGACAATAGTTTGAATTTTGAAATATTGAAAAGCGCGGGTTAAGAAATAATTTCGGAAATTTATATATTTTTTAAATTTGACACGAGCTTTTTGGTAGCACGAAGGATATTTCTTATGTGAAAACACTACCAAAATATCACTTTTTCATAAAGGCTTAAAATTTTCCAGCAATGTCCCAAAGACCCCTAACATGCCTTAACAAACTCTAAAAACCTCAAAGAGCTACCCTATGAGACCCATGTGAAAACATTGGCTCCAAATGTGGGATGACGTCCTCCTTGTGAGGCGTCATGAACAAGTAGACCAAATTCCTTTATCTTTGATGCCCCTAAATCATGCAACCTGCTACCCATGCCCATCATCTAAACCTATCCACATTCTTCAAATCAAACTATCCTTGCTAGCAGTGCCTAGTATATGTTATCGCACAATTTGTACTTTGATCAAAGGAAAGGTAAATGGAAAGAAAATTGGTGTAAATTGAGGTTATCCTATCATTGTCACCTCAATAAGATTCCTCTTTCTATTTAGGTTTAAGGCCCTAGGGGAGCTGTCCCTGGTGTCCCGAGGGTTTGATAAGGAAAGGTCAAAATGGCTATTAAAAGTTCCCCTCTCACAAGTCACCACTGATAAAAAAATCCTGGGTTTATAACCAATTCAATGATAATATATTAATATGTTCCTTCCTGGAACAAAGAAACAAGAAACTATATATTTTGCAAGTACAACTTGCTTATTAGCACTTCATAAAACCATGAACTTTTTCAATAAAAGAAATTAGTTGATAATGATGAAGTACACAGAATATTATAAAAACAATATTTATCAGAGAATACTTCACAATAAGTGCCTTGAAACAACTTCAAAATGACTAAGAATCATCAATCATTAACAACATAATAGTATCATTCATCAGAAGCAATTAAGGAAATGCATTAATCAACTTTTTCAATTGCTTTTAGAAGCTTTTAATGTTGCAACATATGGATGTAGCTTACTTTAGTAACAAAAACAATAATTTTAGTAGGTTAGGATGTTATAATGTTAGAAATGGTTAGTAGGAAGCTTAAGGTGTCAGTTTAGATGGTTGTTTTGATCAATCACTCAATAAGTCTTAGACTAGTGACTTTAGGGTAAATGAAGTCTATTATGTGGAAGAAAATATTGAAGGAAAATGATGATAGTAGGTGAGTCAAAGACGAGAGAGATTAATAGTTGAAGTGTTGGTAACCAAAGGCTTCAACTATCAAACACTAGGGGAAACTAGCTACTAAGGTGTACGTAACGCTAGGCCTTAGTAGATTTTCCTCCCTCTTTAAACTCAATGATGAAGAAAAAAATAGCTAAGATGAAGCAATAAGTTTTAGGGTGTTGCGATGGCAAGGCCCTTAACAACAACTTCAAGGAAATCAACTTCTTGAAAAAATCTAGTAGTTAGAAGCTCTTAAAGCTAGGACAATAGCATGTGCTAGGATTCCTAGTGTTTCTAAGCAAGCAATTTCATAATATTAATGTAAATGCAAGATAAACATGACTATAATCATTAAATTAAGAAGAAATGAAGAAATTTCACTTACATTCATCAAGAATCATCAAGCATAAACCATAGTTGAGCACTTCCACTAAGAAAATTGCCAAAAAAGTCCAAGATTAGCCTCCTCCAAAAAGTGTGCACTAAATTTCAGTCATAAAACCCTAAGTAGGGCGCAAATTTTAGACCTCACAAGTGTGAGTGAAAGATGATGAATAATACAAGGGCTAAAACCCTTATTTATACAATATCAATGACCAGAATTAGGTAAAAAAAAGGTCGACATGGCTAGTTACACATAATATCCATTTTTTACATTAAATGTCATAATAAAAACCCTAAATCTAGCTGTAAAGATGACATCATTCCATTTTAGGGTGATTTTAGGCCTTCTCAGGGAAACATTGGACTCCAAGAGAAAAACTTTAGGCATCCTTGGGCATCTTGATCCTTCCACACATCCCACTTGGCACATAACTACCTCCAAGGTGTCCAAAATGTTGGGTGATGTCATGGGTAACATGGCTGACGTAATGGGCCTTCCAAGGCCTAAATCATGGTGAAAAGGGAAATACTCCCCTGGGTCTAGGCCTGCCAAGTTGTCCCTGGTGGAACATCCTTCTCTCTCTCTGGTGCAAACCCCTACTTTGTCTTTGCCCCTGGTTGGGGTCTCAACATCCATATGGTGGGACTTTAGCCCTATGGAGGTCTAAACTAATCATCTCCACATATGTACCTATACATCGGCTATGGTCTTGCAACATAAACAAGTATGAAATCCATGGTCTCATAAGTCATAGGGATGTCCTATTGGGATAGTGCTCATTGGATGTGGGATGTTTTCGGGTGAATTCAAATGCATGCCATGTAAATGGATGAGGTGGTAAGGGATGTCTCGGTAATGGGTGTAGTGATAACATGAAAATGTATGGCTTACATATGGGTGCCTTTGAAGAGGGTGAATTGTACCTTGTCATGGATGAAAATGTTTCCAAGCCCATTCATCCCTTTTATCTTTTATTCTTATTTTCTTTTTCTTTCAAGAGACTAGTTAGGGGACACTTCCCTGGCATGGTGACCAGTGGTGACAATGTTACCCACAAGAATTTTATGGAAATGAGAAGGCTAGCTCATGATGAGACCCCCTTTATTTTGGATATTCCACGAAGATCCACTACCCTAACGTGGTGACCAGCTGAATGGTAGTGTCATACGACTACATGCCCATGGACCTAATAGGTTGGCTAATGATGAGGCCCCCTATCCCCCAACTAGGTCTTGATTTATTATTTTTTATGGGTCCCTCTTTTTCTTGCTGAGAAGCCTTTTATTTCTTTCTCGGGGATCCCTAGGTGAAGAATCTCAAGGTTTCATTCTTTTGGATTTTATATTTTTCTAGCTACTTTTACCCTCTAGTTCATTAGCCCTTTCTTCCCACAAGGTAAGGTACAACCTTTTGATATCTTGGAAAACCCAATTCCCATACCAATGTATGGGATTGATGAGTGGGAAAAAGATGAAAAGTGGTAAGTATGGTGGGAATAGATGATGACCTTTCATGAACCCCCCCAGTGGAAACTCAAACCCTATGGGAACCAACTTACTAGGGCATCATGTCATTCCCCCCAGGTCTGGTCAAGTGGAAAGGCATAAGGTCCAAGCCCATGTTATAAGTAAAAATAATTAAATGCACATATTCAAATGTTTTGAGAATTAGAGTGACACATACCATGATACCCAGACTGATTACCTCATGGAGCAAGACCCATTTATTTTGAAGGACCAGGCCGATGGAATGGATGTTGTTGCTTCTGACAAGATGGAGGCACTGAAGTAGAAAATTATGGGCCCTCCAGGGCCAAGCTCAAGTCAATATGTCTCTTGGTACTCCATGTCTAGGACCTGTGGGCCTTGAGACATAATCTCCTTAGTTATCCCTAGGCTAGGGGATAACATCTGGCTCCAACTTAGGAACATTTGCTCACCATAGTGCGCATGAGAAATTCAAAATCTATAGCATAACCTGTGACCTTCTTGATCTCAACATAATATTATTAGTAATCATTTGGGGTGGTGATATCACCCCCGACTCATATATATATATAGTACATAAAATGAAAGCAAGCATATATAAAAATGGAAATACAACTACTCTAACATGAAATGCAAATGGTATATATAATGAATGCAAATGCCTACCTACTTACCTGTACTTACCTGTGAAGTAAATTCTCTTCCCCTGATGGGGTTTGAGGAGTTACCCACTAACTAGTAAAGGGTGCCTTATTTATTCCAATGTAGATAAATAGTATGTGCCATTGACTAACTTTCTTCCAACTATCAAGGGTCCAAGGAAAAACTGTGCATTTCCTTTGACATTAGTAGGATCTCCCTTCTTTGTGTCCCACATCCATACTGTGTCTCCCTCTTTGTAATACATGGTTATAAACTTGGTTGTTTCTTGAACAACCCTGGTGTACTATCTTGATGGAGGAGGGTGAGACTCTGCTGTGAAAAACTCTTGTTGGGATGGTTGGATCAATACATTATATTCTCCTTTCTTCAACAACCTGACATCCCCAACTTCCTTGTCTTTATATTTGTTCGGGAGTTGATGATAATCCTTATTCTTTGTCCATTTTATATGATCAAAGTCTTCTTCTATAAAAAAAGGCATGTCATCAGGAGAAAATTCAAGGAGACTTTGTATGATTGGCTCATATGCTTCGTCGGTTTGTATGTGGTCACTAATTTCGCACACATGGATTTTGTTCATTGGCACATTCGAGAGACGTCTTATTGTTCCATACTTCATAGGAACATCGATATAAGTGAGGTCCATCTCTAGAGTTCCTCCCAACATTGCAACAAATTTTCTAGACAACAAAATTCCCCACACATCAGAAGAATATTATTTGGGGAGGAAGATCGAGATAACCATGATTATTTGGTGAGGAGTGATTGAGATGGATATAAGAAGCAGTGAAAAACCCTATGTATTTGATATCACATGAATATTTTGTCAATGTGTTGATGTGGTGGTTACCATGATGTTGTATGCTTTGGAAAATGGAAATATTGTCACAGAGTCACAGAAGGAGTAGCTAGTGAGGTAGACTGGACAATGGGGGTTTTCATTGATAGAGGGAGTTGTCCTCTGAGTTCGATATGAACGATCTTGGTTTGATGCAATATTTCTTGGGACTGGAGGTATGTAAAATGATTAGTTAAATATTCCTAGGTCGAGGGAATTATGCAGTGGAAATCCTGAAGAGGTTCGATATATTGGATTGCAAGGAAATTGCTACACCTATGGTATGAAATATGAAGTTGATGCAGGATACAACTTCAAAGATCATGGAATTTATGTTATACATGAATATGGTAGGTTTATTGATGTATTTGATGAATACATGAACAAATATATGTTTTTTTGTGAACACCCTGATTCAATACATGGTTGGCCTCATATGTGTTCACCTGATTGCAGTAAAACGTGTGATGAGATACCTTAAAGGTATAGTGGATTATGGGCTCGAGTATGTTGCAGAAAGTGATATCAGTATACTTGGATATTTGGATTCAGATTGGGCTGATAGTGTTGCAAACCAGAAAAGTACATTAGGATGTTGCTTCACTTTGGGATCCAGTATGATTTCATGGACTAGTAAGAAGAAGTCATGTGTAGAGGTGACATGTATCTTGTGCAACAACCACAATTGTATAAAGTTGTCAGAGAACCCTATGTTTCATGATAATTCGAAGCATATTGAAATTAGGTATCGATATATCAAGGATATATTGCACAAGGGAGAAGTGAGGCTCCAATATGTGGCTATCGATGAGTAGGTTGTGGATGTGCTCACAAAGTTGTTGTCAAGGATGAAGTTTGAGTACTTCAGGGACAAGCTCAACGTAGTCCCTCTTTAGAGAGAGTGATGGCTTCATATTTTATCATAGGGTAGGGGATTTCATGATGAAATGTCATAGCTATTGGAGGGCTACCCACCAACCCTGGATGCATGCTGAAGAGACGAGGTACAGAGGTTATCCCAGGGTACTAGATGTCATGCATAAATATATCTGAGGTTTCTATGGGAAACTAGATAGTTTCATGATGACATGTTGTAGCTATTGGAGAGATACCCACAGAACCTGGATGCATGCTGTGAAGTCACTATGGATTTCCCGTGATGTATAGATTCATGTGTCTGATAGTCAATGGTCATGAGATCATATGGATGGTGACATTGTTAGAGTCTGTGTCGGATATAATACCTTCCTCATTAAGAGGGATTGTTGCGATTTTATGTAATTTCAGAAGTTATTCCTAAGAGTAATTGTATTGGTTATTCCTAAGTGTAATTGTGAAATGGTTTATTGATAAGTCATGTATTTTAGGTCTTTTAGACTATAAATAAAGGTTATATCAAGTCATTTTGATCACTCATTGAATATAAGTAAAAGAGAGTAGTACTCACTTATTTAGGAGGCTACTCTTGGTTTGTGTATGGTTTTCTTTGGTCTTGATTTCATGAAAGAGCATTGTATGACATTGTACATGTTGGAGGAATCTATACTGAGGAAATTTTGTAGGGTTTTCTCCCCCCTTGAGGGTTTCCCTAAGGATATATCTTCTTGTTATGTAGATATCTATATTTTGATTGTGATCCTTTTTTCATATTAAATAATAAATATATATATATAGAGAGAGAGAGACAATGTCATCCCTCTTGAAAAATAAACATGCAATGACAATGATAACCACACAATAGTTACAGTCTTTAAATGAAACATATATGTTATCAATTTACTTGTATTCATAAGAGAGAAGACAACATATAAGAGAAACAAAGGTCCATTACTTGCTTCAGAAACTTTGATAATAACAACAATCAAACTTCAGGCCTATCTCAATCATGTACATATACATAGAAACCTCACTACTCGACTCTCACCTATCAGTCCCCCCCCTCATTACATTCCATTCATACAATATATAGATTTTCAAGGTAATTTTTAGATCCAAAATAAATGGATCAAGAGTAATTCATTATGATCAAGTCAACAGAATATTTGACTTCCCAAACAAAAACAACCGAAAAAAATTTAAGGAAAAAATATAGAAAATTTGTTGGAGATCCAAGATTTATGGGATTACTTTGACCAAAGCTTTGTTGGCACTTTCTCATGAATCCCATCCATTATATGATGTTGACATGTGTTTTAAATGATAATCATGCTTCAAAGAATCCTCGAGATTCACTCAATAGCTCATTGTCTTCAAAATCCGTGTATTCTATTTTTCTTAATATTACAAGCATTTTGGTAGTGCTTCTATTTTAAAATGTTGACAAGTGCTACCAAAATAACTATCCGTAATTTTTTTTAAAATAAATAAAACCAGCTATAAAATTTGAACAAAAATCCTTCAAGAACAGAGTGTTGAAGTCTTGATAAATTTCAAAAGTGTTGAACAACCTTGAACATGAACCAAAGAGCATAATCACATAAACTTATTCACCCATAACCAAAAATACTTTGTAAATTCTCAATCCATTTGATCATGATGCCCCTACAACTTATGGAAGAATTCGTAGAAGCCAATTGTATTTTTAAATAGTTCACCTACAAAAGAAAAACCTAAGACCCGACTCTCGATTTCTAGAGAAAATACCTGACTCAATAATTTTGGGAAGGATATATTTGTAATAGGGTAAAAAAAAACGAGGAAAATTACAGTTTTAGAAAACTTGAATTCTTTACACAACAAAGAGAGGATAAACATGATAAAATTAGGTTATGATGATAGGTAATGGAGATGACTAAGATCTTGGGAATATTATTTACGTGGGAGATCATGATGAGGATTAAGTGACAACTCATATCCCGACTTGACAATAGTTTGAATTTTGGTAGCACGAAGGTTATTTCTTATGTGAAAACGCTACCAAAATTTCACTTTGTCAGAAAGGATTAAAAATTTTCATCGATGTCTTGAAGACCCCTAACATGCCTTAACAAACTCTAAAAAACTCAAAGAGCTACCCTATCAGACCCATGTGAAAACATTGGCTCCAACTGTGGGATGATTTCCTCTCTGTGAGGCATCAAGAACAAGTAGACCATATGCCTTTATCTTTGATGTCCCTAAAGCCTACAACCTTCTACCGATGCCCATCATCTGAATCAATCCACATTCTGCAAATCAAACTATCCCTACTAGCAATGTTTGGTATCTGTTATCGCACAATTTGTACTTTGATCAAAGGAAAGGTAAATGGAAAGAAAATTCGACTAACTTGAGGTTATCCTATCATTTTCACCTCGATAGGATTCCTATTTCTATTTAGGGTTGAGGGCCCAAGGGAGATGTTCCCGGTGTCTTGGGGGTTTGATAAGGCAAGGTCAAAATGGCTATTAAAATGTCCCCACTCAAAAGTCACCACTGGTCAAAAAGTCCCAGGTTTATAACCAATGAAGTGATAATATATTAAGATGTACCCGCCTAGTACAAAGCAACAAGAAACTATATATTTTGCAAGTACAACTTTCTTTTTAGAACTTCATAAACCTATAGACTTTCTCAATAAAAGCAATTTTCTGATAATGTTGAAGTAAACAAAAACTTATAACAACAATATTTATGAGAGAATACTTCACAATAAGTTCCTTGAAACAACTTCAAAATGACTAAGAATAATCAATCATTAACACCATAATAGTATCATTCATTAGAAGCAATTAAGGCAATTCATTAATCAAGTTTTTCAATTGCTCTTAGAATATTTTAATGATGCAAAACATGGTTGTAGCTTACTTTAGTAACAACAACAATAATGTTAGTAGGTTAGTCTATTCTAATGTTAGAAGTGGTTAGTAGGAAGCTTAAGGTGTAGGTTCAGATGGGTGTTTTGATCAATCACTCAATAAGAAGTCTTAAACTAGTGACTTTAGGGTAAATGGAGTCTATTATGTGGTAGAAAATGTTGAAGGAAAAGGATGATAGTAGGTGAGTCAAAGACAAGAGAGATTAATAGTTGAAGTGTTGGTAACCTAAGGCTTCAACTATCAAACCCTAGGGGAAACCAGCTACTAAGGTGTAGGTAACCCTAGGCCTTAGTAGATTTTCCTCCCTCTTTAAACTCAATGATGAAGCAAAAAATGGCTAAGATGCAGCAATAAGTGTTATGGTGTTGCAATGGCAAGGCCCTTAGCAATAGCTTCAAGGAAATCGGCTTCCTGGCAAAATCTAGTAGGTAGAAGCTCTTAAAGCTAGGACAATAACATGTGCTAGTCTTCCTAGGATTTCTAATGAAGCAATTTAATAATATTAATGTAAATGAAAGATAAACATGACTATAACAATTAAATTAAGAATAATTGCAGAAAATCCACTTACATTCATCTAGAATCATCAATCATAAACCTTAGTTGAGCACATCCACCAAGAAAATTGCCAAAAAAAGTCCAAGATTAGCCTCCTCCAACAAGTGCGCACTAAATTTCAATCATAAAATCCTAAGTAGGGCACAAATTTAAGACCTCACAAGTGTGAGTGAAAGATGATGAATAATACAAGGTCTAAAACCCTTTTTTATACAATATCAATGACCAGAATTAGGTCAAAAAAGGTGGACATGGCCAGTTACACATAATATCCATTTTTTAATTAAATTTCATCACAAAAACCCTAAATAAAGCTGGAAATATGATGTCATTCCATTTTAGGGTGAAATTAGGCCTTCTCAAGGCAACGTTGGCCTCCAGGAGCAAAACATTAGGCCTCCTTAGGCGTTTGGATCCTACCACACATGCCACTTGGCACACAACTGCCTGCAAGGTGTCCAAAACATTGGGTGATTTCATGGGTCACATGGGTAACATCATGAGACTTCCAAGGCCTACATCATGATGAAAAGGGAAATACCCCCTGGTTCCAGGCCTTCCAGGTTGTCCCTGGTGGAACGCCCCTCTCTCTCTTTGCTGCAAACCCCTGATCTATCTCTACCCCTGGCTGGGGCCTCAACTTCCATCTGGCGGGATTTTATCCCTATGGAGGTCCGAGCTAATCATATCCCCATGCGTACCTATCCATCAAGTTTGGACCTGCAACATCAACAAGTACTCCCCCCATGGGCTCATAAGTCACATGGATCATAACAATGTCAATCACATCTAATCATCAAGTTATTTAAACATGTGCATGAAACCCCCTTTCCGATACAAGTTCTCAAATACGTCATGATATTCTACAAGACATTTTTGGAGGGGATTCTAGGATGTCCTATTGGGCTAGTTATCATTAGATGTGGGATGTTTCCGGGTGAAGTCAAATCCAAGCCATGTAAGTGGATGAGGTGGTAATGGATGTCTAGGAAATGGGTGCAGTGATAACAAGGAAATGTATGGATTACCTATGGGTGCCTTGTTAGAAAAACAGGACCGCGGAGCAATAAAATAAAACAAATGCAAAAACAAAACACAGAAGACACACAATACAAGAGAGACACAGATTTACGTGGTTCACCCAATGTGGGCTACG
>ML837841.1:9833-38795 GCA_009831015.1 Picea engelmannii | reverse complement strand
TCTTTGGGGGCTTCACCCCCGAACCCCCGCTGGGGGCCCGCTTCCCCCTAGACCCCCCAGCCAAGGGGATGGACCCCCCGGACCCTGCAGAGGGGGTACCCCCCCCTCTGCACTCCCCCGCGTGGAAGAGTGTACATACTTCTGGGGTGTAAATACTTCATGGGGTATAAACACGGCTGAAAGAAAGGACCTCTGAATCAGGAAGATAATCAGGCTCCATAACCAACATGCCTCTGAAGAGGGTGATCTTCACCTTGTCATGGATGCAAATGTTTCCAAGCCCATTCATGCATTTTATATTTTATTCTTATTGTATTTTTCTTTCAAGAGACTAGTTAGAGGACACTACCCTAGCGTGGTGACCAGTGGTGACAATGTTACCCGCAAGCATTTTATGGAAATGAGAAGTCTTGCTTGTGATGAGACTCCCTTTATCTTTGATATGTCACCAAGAGCCACTACCCTAGCATGGTGACCAGATGAATGGTAGTGTCATACCACTACATGCCCATGGACCTAATAGGTTGGCTTAGGATGAGACCCCCTATCCTCCAACTAGGTCTTGATTTATTATTTTTTATGGGTCCCTCTATTTCTTACTTAGAATCCTTTTATTTCTTTCATGGGGGTCCCTGGGCAAAGCATCTCAAGGTTTCATTATTTTGGATTTTATATTTTTTCATCTAATTTTACCCTTTATGCCTTTATCCCTTTCTTCCCATAAGTTAAGGTACGACCCTTTGATAGCTTGGCAAACCCAATGCTTGGACTAGTGTATGGGATGGATGAGTGGGAAAAATATGAAAAGTGGTAAGTATGGTGGGAATGGACGATGACCTTTCATGAACCCCCCCCCGCCCCCCAAGTGGAAACTCAAACCCTATGTGAACCAGCTTACTAGGAAATCCTATCATTCCCCCAGGTGTGGTAAAGTGGAAAGGCATAAGGTCCAAGCACACGTTAGAAGTAAAAATAATTAAATGCACATATTCAAATGTTTTGAGAATCAGTGTGACACATACCATTATACCCAGAGTCATTACCTCATGGAGAAAGACCCATTTATGCTAAAGGACGAGGCCGATGGGATGGATGTTTTTGTTGTTGACAAGGTGGAGGTGTTGAAGAAGAAATGGATGGGCCCTCCAAGGCCAATCTCAAGTCGATATGGCTCTCGGTAGTCCATGTCTAGGACCTATTGGCCTCAAGACACAATCTCCTTAGTTATCCCTAGTCTAGGGGATAACATCTGTCTCCAAACCAAGGAAATGTGCTCACCATAGAGCGCATGAGAACCTCAACATATCTGGGATAACCTGTGACCTGCTTGATCTGAACATAACATTATTAGGAATCATTTGTGGTGGTGATATCACCCCCGACTCATATATATATAGTACAGAAAATGAAAGCAGGCATATATACAAATGGAAATACAACTACTCTAGCATGAAATGCAAATGGTCTATATAATGAATGCAAATTCCTACCTACTTACCTATACTTACCTGTGAATTCATGTCTTTTCCCCCTGATGGAATTTGAGGAGGTGCTCGCTAACTAGTAAAGGGTTCCTTCTTCCTTCCAATGTAGATAAATAGTAGGCATCAATGACTAAATTTCTTCCAAATTTGAAGGTTCCAAGACAAAAATGTGCATTTCCTTTGACATTAATAGGCTCTCCCTTCTTTGTGTCCCACATCCATAATGTGTCTCCCTCTTTTTAATCCCTGGTTTTGAACTTGGTTGTTTCTTGAACAACCCTGGTGTACTATCTTGAGGGAGGAGGGTGGAGCTCTACTATGAAAACGTCTTGTTGGGAAGGATGGATCAATACACTATCTTCTCCTTTCTTCAACACCCTGACAACCCCAACTTCCTTTTCTTTATATTTGTTCAGGAGTTGCTGATAATCCTCCTTCTTCAACCATTGTATCTGATCAAAGTCTTCTTCTATAGCAAAAGGCATGTCATCAGGAGAAAATTCAGGAAGACTTTCTATGATTGTCTCAGGTGCTTCATTAGTTTGTATGTGGTCAATAATTTCTCGCACATGGATTTTGGTCATTGGCTCATTTAGGAGATGAATTATTGTTCCATAATTCACAGGCACATTGATATAAGTGAGTTCCATATCTAGAGTGCCTCCCAACATTGCAAAAAAAATTCTGGATAATAATATTCCCCACACATATGGGACATCTACTACTAAAATGTCCATATAGATCACTCTCTCGGGGTATCTTCTAAGGAATACTTCCACATTCTCAATTACCCGATGTGTGGGTATGGATCTAGACTCAAAGCCACACACATTCCTATAAGGTCATGTGACTTTTAGGCCCAATTGTTCCATGACCTTTAGAGACATCATGTTGGCACCTGCCCCTGAATCCATCATACAATTGTTGAGGCACTTGTTATTCGTCAATAAGGTCATGAATAAAGGGGGTTTTTATCATACTAGACCCTAAAGTGATCATGTTGTAGCATAATAGGAGGGTCCATTAGTCCATCTGATCCTTTGAAAAAATTATCAAATCTTTGTTTGACGGATGGTACCTTGATGACTTCTCTTAAGGGGATGGTCACATGCATCTCAGATAATGCCCCTTCAAAGTTAAAGTTTAAGTCCACTCTTTCAATCTTGGGAACATTATTAGGAAGGAGAATGCTCATGGGTGGAGGCCTTGTTTGGGATGTTGAGGGGCCAGTAGAGAGAGTTTGGTTCAATTTATTTTTTGTATTATACACATGGAATTCTTGTTTCTTCAAATTTTATCTTGATTCTTGGTAAAGGTTATTTATCACCTCCATCCTAGCCTTCCTGGTTGCTTCCTTTATGCCCTCTTGATGTTCCTCAGGGGTAATATCAAGGCAGATTTGGGGTTCCTCTATGGTATGGTCTATTATGTTCACTTGGTCATGGCCTTCATTATTGTAAGGACATTCATGTTCACAGTGTGAATCACTACATTGCAGGAACAAAGGGTTTTCATCCACCACATTGATAGGGGATAAAGTATTTGGATCCTCTTGATCATTATTTGGTCTGAAAACTTCGTTCCCTTTCTATAATTAACCCTTGTATGGAGCATTAGGGGCTTGTTTTTGAGTCCTATAGGTTGAAAATCCTATTCATCATTATCTCTTGAGTTTTTACCATGCCATCTATAGTCAATTGCAACTTTGTCAAGCTAGCACTAATGTTTGAGGCAGGTTCAACATTATGGACTATCTTATGTTCAGTGTCAATTCTGATTCTTGAGGCTGAGAAAGGTTCATCTTTGGATGATGAAAGGTTTTCTTCGATCCTTGTTTCCACTTCTTGGGATTCTTGGATCATTTGAGGGTTTTTATCTCTGAGGAGATACCCTAGATAACCTGTAAAGGCTTTGGTGTATATGAAAAGAAAGAAACTAGGAGAAGGATGATGAATCACAAGGATATTTTGCAACAGGGTTTCAAACTTGTTGTGGAATTCTATAATGGTCTCATTCTCTTTTTTTCACTAGGTTATTCATCCTTATCAACAAAATTTTGGGGTCTTCCTTGACACTCCATCATTTGAGGAAAACTTCCTCTAACCTATCCATGGTTTTAATACCGTCATCAGGAAGACCATTGTACCAGCGCCTTGCACCATCATGGAGGGTAGCAGAGAAGAATTTCATAGATAAATATTTAGCATCATCATTGATAGGATGATGATGGATGAAGGACCAAAAATTGCTCATGTGATCCTCGACACTGATTACATCATTTTCGGTGAATTTGGTCAACCATTTTTCATACTTGGGGGGAATTTGCCTAGGGTAGCCCGGTATAGTTGTCATGTCTAGCGGTTTGAAAATATTGGATGACCATTGTCTTTGGTTATTGGCTTGGTTTGGAATAATGGTCTGAGTCCCTATGATAGACATTGTGTTTAAGCGAAGATTTCCTCTGAAAATTGATTTTACTACAAGATATTTTTAGGGAGGCTTTCTTCTAAAGGATTGGGGAGCGTTGGTGTACCTCCCAGTGGATTGTGGAGTCGCCAGTTAATTTTCTCGAAATTATCAAAGGAGTGAGGGAATCACCCTCAGTGGAGTCGCCAAGTAATCTTGTAAGAAAAATTCTCTGGATAAAGGCTTACCGAAAAAGTGTCGTTTGAGGTATATTGACTCAGTGTTCCCCGACAGTGGTGCCAAAATGTTATCGCACAATTTCTACTTTGATCAAAAGAAAGAAAATTGGTGTAACTTGAGGTTATCCTATCATTTTAAACTCAATAGGATTTCACTTTCTATTTAGGGTTGAGGTCCCAGGGGAGACATCCCCGATGACCTGGGGGTTTGAGAAGGAAAGGTGAAAATTGCTTTTAAAAGGTCCCCTTTCACAGCTCACCACTAGTCAAAAGTCTCAGGTTTATAACCAATGAAGTGATAATATATTAAGATGTACCTTCCCAAAAGAAAGAAACAAGAAACTATATATTTTGCAAGTAAAACTTGCTTGTTAGCAATTCATAAAACCACAAACTTTCTCAATAAAAGAAATTGGTTGATAATTATAAAGTAAATAGAAAATTATAACAACAATATTTATGAGAGAATACTTCACAATAAGGGCCTTGAAACAACTTCAAAATGACTAAGAATAACCAATCATTAACACCACAATATCAACATTCATTAGAAGCAATTAAGGTAATGCATTAATCAACTTTTTCAATTTCTTTTAGAATCTTTTAATGCTGCAACATATGGATGTAGCTTACTTTAGTAACACCAGCAATAATGTTAGTAGTTTAGCCTATTCTAATCTTAGAAATGGTTACTAGGAATCTTAAGGTGTAGGTTCAGATGGTTGTTTTGATCAATCACTCAATAAAAATTCTTAGACTAGTGCCTTTAGGGTAAATGGAGTCCATTATGTGGAATAAAATGTTCAAGGAAAAGGATGATAGTAGGTGAGTGAAATACATGAGAGATTAATAGTTGAAGTGTTGGTAACCCAAGGCTTCAACTATCAAACACTAGGGGAAACTAGCTACTAAGGTGTAAGTAACCCTAGGCCTTAGTATTATTTCCTCCCTCCTTAAAAGCAATGATGAAGAAAAAAATGGATAAAATGATGCAATAAGTGTTAGGGTGTTGCAATGCTAAGGCCCTTAACAATAGCTTCAAGGAAATCGACTACTTGGAAAAATCTAGTAGGTAGAAGCTCTTAAAGCTAGGACAATAACATGTGCTAGGATTCCTAGGGTTTCTAAGCAAGAAATTTCATAATCTTAATGTAAATGAAAGATAAACATGACTATAATCATTCAATTAAGAAGAGTTGCAAAAATTTCACTTCAATTCATCAAGAATCATCAAGCATAAATTCTAGTTGAGCACTTCCACCAAGAAACTTGCCACAAAAAGTACAAGATTAGCCTCCTCCAATGAGTACGCACTAAATTTCAGTCATAAAACCCTAAGTAGGGAAAAAATTTCAGACCTCGCAAGTGTGAGTGAAAGATGATGAATAATCAAGGGCTAAAACCCTTATTTATACAATATCAATGACGAGAATGGGGTCAAAAAAGGTCGACATGGCCAGTTACACATAATATCCATTTTTTACATTAAATGTCATAATAAAAACCTTAAATAAAGTTGTAAAGATGAAGTCATGCCCTTTTAGGGTGATGTCAGGCCTTCTCATAACAACGTTGGCCTCCAAGAGAAAAACAATAGGCCACCTTGGGCGTCTTGATCCTGCCACACATGCCACTTGGCATACAACTGTCTCCAAGGTGTCCAAAACATTGGGTGGCATCATGGGCCTTCCAAGGCCTACACCATGGTGAAAAGGGAAATACATCCCTGGGTCTAGGATTTCCAGGTTGTCCTTATCGAAATGTCTCTCTCTCTCTCTTCGGTGCAAACCCTTGATCTGTCTTTGCCCCTGGATGAGGTCTCAACATCCATTTGGTGGGATTTTATCCCTATGGAGGTTCAAACTAATCATCTCCCCATATGTACCTGTCATTTGGGTGTGGCCCTGCAACATCAAAAGGTACACACTCCATGGGCTCATAAGTCACAAGGATCATAGCAATGTTAATCACATGTAATCATCAAGTTATTTAAACATGTGCATGAAACCCCCTTTCTCGGACAAGTGCTCAAAGACATTATGCTATTCTACAAGCCATTTTTGGAGGGGATTCTAGTGTAATATCCCTAGGCCGAACCCAATTGTAATATAAATGAAAATGTACTTAAGATGGTGAGTTGTTTGATATCATTTTTTTTGTATGCACCACTCATGGCATAGTGCATGCATGTACCATGCAGTAAATTGAAGAAGTGTGCACATTCCTAGATACCGCACACAACAACTTGAGTGTGCATGATATTGAGGCCAGGGAGCCTTTTCTATATATGATGCATTTTATAGGCTGATGAGCCAGTTATTATAAGCTAGGATGCTTATGTTTAGATTAGTCCAGAGAGCCTAGATGTTAAAGGCCAATGTGTTTGTTTTTGTACATGTCTCATAATTAATATAAAATACATCACTGTGCGTAGACCGACCATGATAAAAGAGATGGGGGACTAAACTCCATCATTTAGGGAAAGGGAGGGGCCTAAAATTTAAGGAAAAGGGCTAATCTAGGGAGATTAAACCAAAAAGGAATATTATATTAATATTATTAAATCATAAATTATGGATAATTATTTTATCCTAAGTTCCAAAGTTGGGGACAAGTGGGCCAAAGTAGCTCCCAACATGACAAGTGTCAAGTTGGGGACATGCATACATATTGTTGGGACTTAGTTAATTTTCCATCATTCATCCATCATTCTAACCATCATTTCAGTCATCCATTCAAAACATCCATGGGTATTCACACACCATTGAGCTATCCTTTGTATCTTCATGACTGTACCTGAACCCATATCCATATCCATTTTTGTGCCAGTATATCTGGTTAGCTTGGGAGACGGAATGAAGAAGTAGGTTTCTAGGCCCATGGGATATTGAAAGGGCGGGTTGTCAGGCCCGTGAGCAATTCTCCAGGTGAGAGAATTGTTGGGGATTGATTTCCTGAAGGTGTTGAATTGCACCTACAGTGCTCTGAGACTTCTTGTTCAACCTGTTTCCAAAGCCCAAAAAGGAAGTGGGGCAACCGAAGGAACATTGAGCAAAGAAGGGGAACACTTCCTGGTTGGGACAAGAATGTGGGGAATGAGGGACTATAGGTTGTTAGTTTGAGTTGGCACCTGAGATGGATTCTTTCCTATTGTCTATGAGCCTTTAACCTTTCTAGGAATCCCTTTACCCAGGTGGATTTTAGTCCCAACTCGGGGGTGACTCACCATTGAGAGTGATGAACAGTGTGGTCTAAGGTTGGGAGGTTCATGGAAGGTCTGCATGATGTTGGTGACATTCTTACCAAGATAAGTGCCAATTGTGTGATAAATTTACATGCTACATTGTTATTTACATGCTTATTTTTATGTATTATCATATGTGTGGTTATAACTGTGTTTATTTTATGGGTACTTCCTATATATGCTTCATGTATATGTTTACTGTTATTTCAGTGTGAATCCGTGTATTTACAGATTTATTTGTATGTTTACGTTTTATATATAATGCTACCGCAAGAGTTCTTTGTGTATATATTTTAAATGCATGCACTTTGAAATATTTATGTGGCATAACTCAATTCGATACCGGGTATGTTACAGTATGTTCTGCAGATATAAACAAAGTGTCTCTCTGGACTGATGTGGCCCAGCCTGGGTGGTCGAGGACATTACAATATGGTATCAAAGCTTCAGTTTTCAACACTGATCCTGGATGGGCCGAGAAAGTTGAATTGAAGTGAAATTTCATAGAGGATTGATTTCGAAGTGGCCAAATTTAGAGTTACAGAGCATCCATGGTAAAAAGTAACAACAATTGGGTAGAATTAGGAAAAAAAAATCCCCAATTCCTATTGTTAAATTCAGGGAAAATTGAGAACTTTGGTCAAGTGGTGAGATATTACTATTTTAGTATATGTTCTAGCAATTTCGGACCCGGAATTGGTCGAATTTGGAGTCATAGTGAAGCCATGACAGTTGGAGCGAGTTTTATAATTAAAATTATCAATTCGTGAATTAAGTTTGGAAAAAATATGTTCCAGAAATGTCAACCCACAACGATTTGTTGCTGCAGAGGTTGAATTGGTTGTATTGGGGTGAAATTGAACAAATTTTGTGGTTGCATAATTTCTATGGTAAATTGGGGAAAACGTTAAGAAAAAGCCTCAATTTCTACAGCTGAATTCACAAGGAATTTTTGTGCATAAAAGTGAATGTGCACAGGTGGGCGCACTAAAAATGCATAATGCTCAGTGAAAAGATTGTGATAGGTAAAATTCGACATTGCACGACAAGATATTGGCATGCTGGTGCGCACACTAAATTTTGGTGTCACACAAAAATATTTTAGTGTGCGGGTATGCACACTAAATATCAGTGCCGCGTGGAAAATTTTTGGTGCACAGGAGCTCACACTGAATTTAACATTGCACGGTGTGCATACGCATAAAAGGTGTGTGTGGTGCACACACATATAATAATGGCGCACATGGTGTGCGCAGTATTGGCTGAGCGCAGAGAAACTTTGTTGGTGCATGCACAATGTAGGTATATGTTGTCACACAACAACTTAGTTAGTCGTGCATGTAGATTTTTGGTGCACGGTAGAAATGTACTAAACTATGTCATGGAGCAGCGAGTAGAGTGAAATGCACGCAAAATCTCTACGCATGATACAAAACAAAACTGTGTGCAACAGGTCATAGTGCAAGAACCAAAACTATGCACAGTGAATATTGGCGCACAACACAAAAGTAGTGCAGCTCAAATAAAAGATCTCGGAGAGATATTTCTAATGGTGTAAATTGTTCGTCAAACGGAGGTTTTATGAGAAAGTTACAGCACAAACAATGGAAGGTAAATTTTAAGACCAATCTAACTTAAAGAGCCATAACTTTCTGCTCCAGAATTAGATTGAGGCACAGGAGTAGTCAATGGAAATATATTGAACCATTAAATACATCCCAAGAGCTGAATTAAAATTTTGGGCATGTTAAAAGTGTTTAATATGACAAAGAAGTTACTTGTAGCATATCAATTACAATATGGTATGTTGGCCTAGAATTTCAGCAGGCTGTAACTAGTAGCCAAGAACCGAGAAAGAGGTGAAACTTGGACAGAGTGTCCATAATATGTATATGAATAAACCTAATTGAGATCATATGAAAAATCCAATGAATTAGGTGCGAAATTTCTTAATTACAACGTAGAGTTGTGTCAAGTTGAAAAATGAACAAAAAAAAAATTAATGAGAAAATTTCAAATAGCCATAACTTTCTCCTTGAGACTCAGAATTGAGCATGGGAGCATGCGTTGGAAAGGTATTGGATAGTGGAATCTAAATATCCACCCAGAAAATTGATCTGGGCACTTAATTTTTTAGGAAATCAGAAGAAATGGTTCTGATATATTATTGGACCAGATGGTTCATATTTTAATGAAATTGTTGAAACAATTAGCCCGACAAGTTTGTTGGTTGCACATTTTGCAGAGTTAAAAACAACTAGATCGGATCAATATCAGAATATAGTCTAGAGGAATGGAAGAGGCACAGGGGACTTACAGTCAAGAAGATGAGATTAGAGGGATGGATGTCCATTTGGGCATTGAAGGAACAATGGACATGGAGATGAAAGCAATGAAAACATGAATACGGCAGAGACCATTAAAAATTTACAGAAGGATGTCCAAAGCCATAAAGATGATACTGAAATTATTATGAGAGCCAAGGAGAAACAAGATGACTTCAACATGAAGTTATTATAGATCTTGAAGAGAATAGAAAAGAAATTGGATAAGGAGAGTGGCTCAAGCAAATCAGGAAGTCACAGGCCTTTTGATGAGAAAAGAAAAGCAAGAAGTGTTAGCAGACATCACCATCACTCCCCAAGGAATTCCAATAAAAGAGAAGGAAGCAGCTCAAGTCCATCCCCTTTCAAAAATCACAAGAGTTATGGGGTGGATGAGATACGAGGAGAAATGAATAAAATCAAACCTCCTACATTTGATTGTGAGCACAAGAAGGATGAAGATGTAGAAACATGGTTGTTGGGCATGAGAAAGTATTTTCAATTGCATAATTATTATTCTCATGCAGAAGGTAGAATTTCCAACTATCAACTCAAGGGAAAGGCATCCATGTGGTTGTATCAACTTGTGTAGGTGCAACACATTAAAGAGAAGAGTGTTACTTGGAGGGAATTCAAGAAGTATTTTGAGAAGAAGCACTTGACTAAGAGATATTATGACAAGAAAATGAAAGAGTTCTTTGAACTCAATCTTGGGAGTATGACAATAGATGAATATGAGAGAAGGATTTTAGAATGGTTGAAGTATGTCTCTTTCATCAAGGATGAGACAATTAAGATTCAAAGGTATTTGAGTGGATTTCCATCATTCATCAGTGAAAAAATACAATATGATGATCCCAATACATTGGAAGAGACCATAAGGCGAGCTAAATGCCCATATGATCAACAAAATGCAAGGCCAAATTTCCAAAAATATTGGGAAGACAAAAAAAAATTCAAGGTGGATCAGAGGAAGAAGGGATCTAAGCCACCATTCTTCAGAAATAATCCACAGGGACAACAAGCTCCTTGAGATCCCAGAACAATTGAGGCAGGAGGTCAAAGGCCAAGGAAACCACCTATTCAATGTTGGGGTTGTAAAGGAGATCATATGTACAAATATTTTCCTCACAGAGGTGAAAAAGTGAGAATTGTTCACAATGTATAACAAGTTGAAATAGTGGAGGACATGGGCAGAAATGTACCAAGGATATATGCAGCCTTGGACAACAAGCAAGCAAACTATCATTCACATATGATTGAAGTGGAAGGTATGATCAACAACCAAACCATTTCTATTTTAATTGATTCAGGAGCTATTCATAGTTATATACACCCTAAGATGGTGGAAAGTTTTCATTTGCCAATAAGCAAGAATGAAAAATATTGGTTGGTGCAACTGGTTACTGGAGCCAAAAGAAAAGTTAGTGAGATGGTTAAGTCATGTCTTATGGACATGAATGGACTGAACACCAAGGCAGATTTGAACATCTTTCCTTTAGGTTCCTATGAATTTCTAATAAGGATGGATTGGTTGGACCAACATCATTCTATCCTAGACTGTCATAACAAGGAATTTACTTTCTTGGATGAGGAAGGGAACCTAAGGAGAGTGCAGGGAATTCCTAGGGTAGTAACCATCAGATAAATTTCAGCATTGCAGCTGAATAAATGTTACAGGAAAGGATGTCAAATCTTTGCAACACATATGGAAGAGACACCTAAAGATAAGGTGCCAAATTTGGAAGATTATGCAGTCTTGGAAAATTTTGAAGATGTATTCAAGGAGGTACCAAGACTACCCCCAAAGAGAGACATTGATTTCTCTATAAATTTAATGTCTGGAGCAGATCCAGTGTCAAAGACTCCTTATAGAATGAGTACACCAGAGCTGAAGGAGTTGCGAATGCAACTTGAAGAGATTTTAAAGAAGGGGTATATATGCCCAAGTGTGTCACCTTGGGGTGCCCCAGTCTTGTTTGTAAAGAAAAAGGATCGAACATTAAGATTGTGCATTGATTTCAGATAGTTGAATAAAGTGATTGTTAATAACAAGTAACCTCTGCCAAGGATTGATGATCTTTTTGATGAATTGAAGGATGCAAAGATCTTTTCAAAAATAGTTCTCAGGTCAGGATACCATCAGGTAAGGATTAAAGAGGAATATATCAACAAGACTGCCTTTAGGAAAAGGTATGGTCATTATGAGGTCACAGTGGTGCCATTTGGGTTGTCAAATGAACCAGTTGTTTTCATGTGCTTAATGAATGGTGTTTTCCGAGAATATTTAGAAAAGTTTTTCATTGTCTTTTTGGATAGCATTCTTATATATTCCAAGTTAGAGGAATAGCATGAACATAATTTGAGTATGGTGTTGCAAGTATTAAGGGAGCATCATTTGTATGCCAAATTGAGCAAGTGGTCATTCTATTAGAAGCAAATTCACTGTTTGGGACATATCATTTCAAAGGATGGGATAGCAGTGGATCCTGAGAAGATAGAATCCATTAGAGAATGGGCAGTGCCAAAAAATGTGATAGAGGTGAGATCATTCATGGGTCTTATAGGCTACTACATGAGATTTATTGAAGGATTCTCAAAGATTGCACACCCAATCACTTCTTTGCAAAGAAAGGGTGTGAAGTTTCAGTGGACATTGGATTGTGAAAAGAGTTTCCAACACTTGAAACAATTATTAACAAGTTATCCAATACTAAGGATTGCAAACCCAAATGAAGACTTCATTGTATGCACATATGCATGTAAAGAGGGACTTGGTGGAGTCCTCAGTCAAAATGGGTTTGTTATATGTTATGAATCAAGGAAGTTGAAGGAGCATGAAAGACACTATGCCACTCATGATTTGGAGTTGGCAGCCATAGTGCATGCCTTGAGGAAATGGAGACACTTCCTCATGGGGAAAAGGTTTGAGTCAAGAATAGACCATAATGGTCTGAAATATTTATTTAATCAGTCAACTCTAAATGCTAGGCAAACCAGATGGTTATAATTTCTAAGTGAATATGACTTTGATATAAAGCATATCAAAGGAAAAGAGAACAAAGTGGTTGATGCACTCAACATAAGAGTGCATGAATTGCATGCTACAACCATTAGCATGTACCAATCATATTTGAAAGACAAAATTATATAGAAGGAGCACATTTCATATTCTTTTAGCTATGGTTGTCTATAGAAATGAAAAACATTAGTTACCTGACTGAGTGAAGGGTTATACCCTATATTTATTCCCCTCTCCCAGAATAAGGAATCGAGTGACTACGTTCCTCTCCCTCCCGCGTCGAAAGAGTGACTACATTCTTCTCCCTCCTGCATCGTAAGAGCGACTATTTTCCTCTCCCTCCTACGTCGGAAGAGAGAATATGTTCCTCTCCCTCCTACATTGAAAGAGAGACTAGGTTCTTCTCCCTCTTTCTTTGGAAGAGAGACTACATTCCGCTCCCTCTTGCATCAGAGGAGTGACTACGTTCCTCAAATATTTAGCTAGAAGGTAACATTGTCCCTCAATTTACTTATTTGGGATGACAGCATGAAAAACTAAACCAATAGACAAGAAAAGAAGCAGCAGGCAGGAATTCTTATCGCTTTTAAATTTATAGGTAGGGGAATTCTTGTTGAATCGATCGAACAAGGGGAGGGTCAATCACTTTGAATAAACCATTTGGTAGTGGGGACTATATTCCTGTTGGGGGGATTTTGGTGGGGCGATGGCAAGGCTAGGCAAGAAGGATTCTTGTAGAATGAACGTTTCGAGAGGATACTAGGTTCAACAATACAGACCCATTCCCTTTTAGTGGGTTCAAGGATCTTCTTTAATAACCTTCTGATTTTTATTCTTTCTTCATAACCCTTTGATTATGCCGTCGATTCTTTTCCAAATCAGATTTGCAATACAAGGAATTAGTGGAAAAATTACAGCAAGGTAATTTGCAACAGAAAATTGAAGAATACAAGCTAGATAAGGATGAAATTCTCACGTTCAGGGGAAGAATTTATGTACCAAATTCTCAGGAATTGAAAAAGTTGAGATTGGGAGAAATGCATAATGTACCTTATGTTGGGCACCTAGGTTATCAAAAAACTATTGCAACTGTCAAGAGCCAATATTATTGGCTAGGCATGAAGAAAGAAGTTGCAGATTTTATTTCCATATGTTTGGAATGTCAAAAGGTAAAGGTTGAGAATAGGCACCCAATTGGTTTTCTATAGCCATTACCCATCCCTGAGTGGAAATGGGAAGTTGTAACAATGGATTTCATTACTTGCATTTCAATCATATAAGTTCAGTGGCTTATATGATTACATTTCCTACATCTATGTCTATTCATAATCGATTCCATGTATCATTACTCAAGAAATATATACATGATGATAATCATGTTATTGATTGGAATGTGATTCAGGTGGAGCAAGAAGGCGCTTTTCAAGTGCATTCGGTACACATTATGGACTGGAAAATCAAACAGCTTGGGAATCAAGCAATAGGGATTGTAAAGGTCCAATGGACCTGGTACGGTCCTGAGGACACTACTTGGGAGCATGAGGATGCAATGCAGGCAGAATACCCTCATATTTTTGAGGATTTTTGAAATTTTGTTGTATATGGGTACATGATGCATTGAGGACATTGCATAAATAAGGGGAGGGGATTGTAATATCCCTAGGCTGAACCCAAATGTAATATAAATGAAAATGTACTTAAGCTGGTGAGGTGTTTGGTATCATTTTTTTATATGCACCTCTCATGGCATAGTGCACACATGTACCGCACAGTAAATTGAAGAAGTGTGCACATTCCTGGATACCGCACACAACAACTTGAGTGTGTGTGATATTGAGGCCAGGGAGCCTTTTCTATATATGCTACGTTTTATAGGCTGGTGAGCCAGTTATTATAATATAGGATGTTTATGTTTTGATTAGGTCGGAGAGCCTAGATGTTAAAGGTCAGTGTGCCTATTTTTGTACATGTCTCATAATTAATATATAATACATCATTGCACGCAAACCAACCACGATAAAAGAGATGGGGGACTAAACTCCAGTGGTTAGGGAAAGTGAGGGGCCTAAAAGTTAAGGAAAAGGGATAATCTAGGGAGCTTAAGCCAAAAAGGAATATTATATTAATATTATTAAATAATAAAGTATGCATAATTATTTTATCCTAAGTTCCAAAGTTGGGGACAAGTGGGCTAAAGTAGCTCCCAACATGACAAGTGTCAAGTTGGGGACATGCATACATATTGTTGGGACTTAGTTCATTTTCCATCATTCAACCATCATTCTAACCATCATTTCAGTCATCCAGTCAAAACATCCATGGGCATTCACACACCATTGAGCTATCCTTTGTATCTTCATGACTACACCTAAACCCGTATCCATAGCCATTTTTGTGTCAGTGTATTTGGTTAGCTTGGGAGATGGACTGAAGAAGCGGGTTGTCAGGCCTGTGGGATATTGAAGAGGTGGGTTGTCAGGCCCGTGAACAATTTTCTAGGTGAGATAATTGTTGGGGATTGATTTCCTGAAGGTGTTGAATGACAACTACAGTGCTCTGAGACTTCCTGTTCAACCTGTTGTTGAAGCCCGGAAAGAAAGTGGGGAGGCCGAAGGACTATTGAGCAGAGAAGAGGAACACTTCTTGGGTGGGACATGAATGTGGGGAATGAGGGAATGTAGGTTGTTAGTTTGAGTTTCCACCTGAGACTGAGTCTTTCCTATTGTCTATGAGCCTTTAGCCTAGCTAGGAATCCCTTTACCCAGGTAGAGTTTAGTCCTACCTCGGGGGTGACTCACTGTTGAGAGTGATGAATAGTGTGGTCTAAGGATGGGAGGTTTGTGGAAGGTATACACATAGTTGGTGACATTATTACCAAGATAAGTGCCAATTGTGTGATAAATTTACGTTTTGCATTGTTATTTACGTGTTATTCTTTATGGATTATCATATGTGCGGTTATAACTGTGTTTATTTTATGGGTATTTTCTGTATATGATGCATGTATATGTTTACTATTATTTCAGTGTGAATCTGTGTATTTACAAATGTATTTATATGTTTACATTTTATATATAATGCTTTCGTAAGATTTTTGTGTGTATATATTTTAAATGCATGCAGTTCGAAAAATTTATGTGGCATAGCTCAGTTGGATACTGGGTATGTTATAGTATGTTCCACAGAGAGAAAGAAAGTGTCTCTCTGGAGTGACATGTCTCAGCCTGGGTGTTCGGGGACGTTACATCTAGGATGTCCTATTGGGCTAGTGCTCATTAGATGTGGGATATTAAGGAATCCCTCCTTAACAATCAAATAAATGAGCTAAGCAAGGGCGAAAAGGCCAATACCACTCCCAACAAATACAACATCTGGTCCAAGAGGAAAATAGAAGAGTCTGACATCCCTACTCAGCCTCCCACAGTAGAGAAGCCTACTAAGAATGCATTGAATACCATTAAGGAAAATAAATCTCTAAATTCCTAACCAATATCTAAAGACACTGTCCCATAGGTGAGAGAAATTTTGAAACCCCCTTCCTCCTTTAGCTTTGAGCATGAAATTTAGAAGATTTGAATCCCTTCCCCCCTATTAGATCTAGTCAAGATCGAAGACTTCAAAAGGTCCCTCTCTAAGATGTTGCAGCCTGAACCACCTTGTCATTACACAAACTTAGTAAACCTCCAAGACGAAAAGTCTGCAGTCATCTTAGGTCCTATGGTAGAAGATAGAGATGATTCATGCCCTCCCTTATACACATCCCTAAACATACATGACAAGGTGTTGCACAACTTTCTGATGGATTCAAGGGCTTCCCATAATCTCATGCCCAAAACTGTCATGGAAGAATTAGGACTGGAATTCACAAAGGCTTATCATGATTTGTATTCTTTTGACTCGAGGAGAGTGCAATGTATTTGGGTCATCAAAGATTTGGTGGTAACCTTGTTTCAGCTGCCCATAAAAAGTGTGGTCATGGATATCGTGGTGGTTGATGTTCCTCCCAAGTTTGGCATGTTGTTGTCAAGATATTGGATAAAAAGACTTGGGGGAACCTTGCATATGGACCTCACATATGCTACCATTCCAGTCTTTGGAGGGGAGCATAGGAGACTTTACAGAGAATCTCAACTGGCCTACATTATCAATGATGAAGCTGATCCTACCAATCATCCTATCTTTTCCTTTGATACTGATTTTGGTTCCAGTCTATTGCAGCTCACTAATGCTCCTGAGCCCCCTGTTGAGATAAGAAATCCTATTTCTCTCTGTGAAGATTCTCCTCCAAATACCTATGTTTGTAAAATGTTCTTTGATGGAGCTTATTCTAAAGAAAGTGTTGGTGTTGGGTTAGTTTTTGTTTCCCCTTATCAGGAAACCACATCTCTATCATACAAGTTAGAATTTGAAGCTACCAATAATATGGCAGAGTATGAAGCTCTTGTTTTGGGCTTAAGGGATGGAAAGGAGATGGGGATTGAAGAGATATATGTGTTTGGAGATGTTGAACTGATTATCCAGCAGATCAAAAACATTTATCAGGCCAAACACCCTCGGCTTAGGAGTTACAGAAATGATGGGACCTCATTAACAGTTTTTTCCTAGCTTTCAACATATCATTTATTCCAAGAGGAGAAAACATTGTGGCTGATTCTCTGGTTGTTTCAGCAAGAAATTTTAGAGTTCCTCTGCCACCTAAACTAAGGTACGATGTAGAAGTGAGATATAGACCCTCTATACCTGAAAATTTCAAGCATTGGAAAGTGTTTGAAGATGATCTTGAAATCAAAAGATTCTTGGAGACGGTTGACAGGTTTTCAACATTACATATTGATTAAGATCCTGATCCCGAAATAAATCCTCATGCTGGTGTGTTTCTGAACAAAATTGTTGACCATCATATTGTTTAGTTGCCCAGCAATCACATTCCAAAAGGACTGGTTCCTTTGGAAATATTAATTGACAAAATGATGTGGCAGTGAAGGGTAAAATCTCAAATGGTGATGTTGGTGCGGTTGAGTGAAACATTGGCACTGAGAAGGAGCCAAAGTTTGTCAAATTGTCAAGTAGCTTGAAAAGAAAGAAGATGGTCGAGTATGTTGAGTTATTAAAGGAATTTTCTGATGTTTTTTCTTGGACCTATGAAGACCTCAAAACATATGACACAACTATCATTGAGCATAAGATTCCACTGAAAGAGGAGGCCAAACCATTTAGGCATAAATTAAGACAGATAAACCTTATGCTATTGCCTATCATGGAAAGAGAGGTAAAGAAGCTACTGGATTCCCAAATCATCATACCCTTTAGATATTCAGAGTGGGTGGCCAACCTAGTCCCAGTTAGGAAGAAGAGTGGGGAAATCAAACTTTGTGTCGATTTCAGAAACTTGAACATGAGCTCAAAAAAAGAAAACTACCCCTTGCTGAAAATGGAACACATATTATAAAGGGTAACTGGCACATCAAGGATATCCATGATTGATGGATTTTCGGGCAACAATCAGATCTTGTTCATGCCTGAGGATAGATAAAAAATGACCTTCACCACTCGGGTTACGTTCATGTATGCCAAAATTCCCTTTGGATTGATGAACGCAGGGACGAACTTTCAACGAGCCATGAATATAGCTTTCATTGGAGAAAGGGACAAGTTCATGGTCATCTATCTGGATGACATTAAAGTTTTCTCTAGGTCTGACAGAGAGAACTGTGAGTATTTTAGAAGGGTGTTCCTAAAATGAAGAAAGTTTGGTCTCTCCTTAAAACCAAAAAAATATTTGTTTTCCATGAAGGAGGGAAAGTTGTTGGGCTACATAGTATCAGTCAAAGGTGTCAAGATTGATCCCAAATAAGTTGAAGAAATTCAAACCTTTTCACTCCCAAGATCTAAGAAAGAAGTCCAATCTTTCCTGGGAAAAATTAATTTTTTGAGGAGGTTTGTTTCCAATTTTGCTGAGATGGCAAATCTTATAACAACCATGTTGAGGAAGGGAAATGAACTTAAGTGGACTATTGAGTCTCGAAATCCCTTTGATCTCATAAAGAAGGCCTTGACTGAGGCACCTGTACTTATCAGTCCCAATTATTCAAATAATTTCTTTATTTTCTCATTTGCTTCATTTGACATTGTAGTGGTTGTTCTGTTACAGAAGAATGTTGAAGGGTTGGAGAAGCCCATCTCCTTTTTCAGTCGGGCATGGAGATATGTTGAGGTAAAATATGACATGATGGAAAATCAGGCCTACGCTTTGGTTAAAGCTCTCAAGGATTTCAAAGTCTATGTCCTGCAGTAAAAAATCATTGCATATGTCCCTTCAACTGATGTGAAGGAAATTCTCATTCTTTCAGACATAGATGGAAGGAGGAGTTGATGGATTGCCAAAATCCTCAAATTTGACCTAGAGATAAAGCCCACCAAATCGATTAAAGGTCAAGGTTTAGCTATATTGTTGGCCAAATGTAATTTCAAATCCTTGGGAGTAATCTTCATCAATGAATGCTCACAAAATCAGAAGGCTAAACCATATGATACAAATGCTCAAGCAGACCCCCCATTAGCAGGATGCCCTTGGTACAAGGATGTCATATATTTTCTACAAGTGTTGCGCCCCCTCGATGGCATTCAAAGGAATAAGGAAAGAGATTTAAAGCTCAAATCCATTATATACTACCTTGTTGGTAAATATTTATATTGGAAAGACCCTGTTGGGGTACTTTTGAGATGTTTAGACCCACACGAATCACAAAGTATTATGTCGGACTTTCATGACAGTTCGTGTGGGGGGAATCACTTTTGGAAAATGATGGCTCATAATATTCTTAGGGCTAGTTATTTCTTTCCCACTCTATTCAATGATGTTTTCACAAAAGTCAGAGCCTGTGCTAAATGTCATAAATTCTCAGGAAAGCAGCAGCTAAAGCCCCTACCATTGAAACTTGTGATTGCTTTAGGGCCCTTCTAGCAGTGGGGCCTAGACTTCATTAGGGAGGTTCATCCTGCATACAATGGTCAACATAGATGGATCTTGATGGCCACAGATTATTTTACCAAGTTCATAGAATCTATCCCCACAAGGAGCGCATCCCACTAGGTAATCATTAGCTTCCTTGAGGATATCATAGCAAGCTTTGGTTTTCTGAGCAGAATTGTCACCGATAATGATGCATCTTTCAAAGATGAACCATTGATCTGATTCTGTGAGCAGTTTGGAATTGCGATGATCCACTCTACCCCTACTATCTGCAAGGCAATGGATTAATAGAGTCCCCTAACAAAAGCCTCATCAAAATCATCAAAAGACTATTAGAGTACAATAAGAAAGCATGGGATTCAAAGCTCAAATTTTCTTTGTGGGCTGATAGAGTGACAGCTAAATGGTCCCTGGGCATCTCTCCTTTCCAACTTGTATATGGGACTGAAGCAATTTTTCCCTCTTAGCTCACCTTGCCAGTAGAAAATTTCTTCCAAGACTGCCAGGAAGAGCACGATGTTATGATCAAGAGGAGTCATCGGCTGGTAGAAGTACATCAAAAGAGAGAGCAAGTGATGGACAAAGAACATAACCGTTAGCAGAAAATCAAGCAGGCCTTTGATAGGGAGAGCAAAAAAGATGATTTCTAGTTGGGAGAGCTAGTGCTCAAATGGGATACGCCCAGACAAGACAAGGGAAAGCATGGTAAATTTGAGGCCCTTTGGATCGGACCCTTCAATATTTTTGAGACATTTCCCAATAATACTTATAGGTTGCAGAATCTGGAGGGTGGTGAAGTTTTTAATGGCCCTATAAATGGGAACTTCTTGTAAAGGTTTTTTGTTTAAAAGTCATAGTTGACATCCCACCATTGTAAACATCATTCATGTTTTATGTTTATCCTTATTTTAAATAGGAGACTCCACAACCCAAATAAAGGCATTGGAGCTGGATGTTCTTGGCATCTTGCAGGAAGCATGCCATCCTCCATGGAGCCAAATGTTAGCAATTCAGATTGTCATGTTCTGGTGCATGGTGATTTTGGCCTAGGTCTATGATTTTTACTCACTTTTCCCCCCTTTTGTGCAAACTCGATCATAGATTTCTCCTCCCGACGTATATTTTTCTTTGTTGTTTGCTTTCATCCTTTGTTCTACTGGTTTTCCTTGTCGATGTTTGCTTGAGAGATATCAGCCTTGAGATTTTTTGTTCCCCTTATGGTCGATTACTTCTCTTTTTGCCTCTATTACCGAGTCTTTGTTTTTTCCCAAGTCCTAGTCGTGTCGTCCAAGTCTTCATTATTGCAGGCCGTAGCACTGAGAGCGATCTTATATGGAATCAAGCGAGCATGGGAATAAGGATTTCAAATGTTGAGAGATTATGCATCAAGGATCACAAAATCCTAATTCGCAAAGGGGAAGATCTAGGTCGTCCGTTTGTGAGAAGAAAAGGGTCATTGATTTGACTTTGGTGATTTTAGGAATTTGGATTTCGGGGTTCTCGTCACCAACTGCATCCATAGTTCGAAGCCCCGAAATGAGAAATTTTGATTTCATGATTTCACGAATCAGAGGTTTCCTAGGAGCAACATCTCTTTCTCCTGAAACGTGAAATCACGAAAGCTCCCAGAAATTGGGCGCACGGTCCTAGCACCCGGTCACAAAGGAAGGAGGTATGGGAAAAGGGGATAAGGCTCATTGCATAGTCGGCATTTTGTATTGTCAAGGGAATGATCGTGGCCATCCATTTTGAAGCAAGTATGACCGTCGATCTCAGCGACCATTTCACGATTTTAGGCATCGCAATATTGAAGACAATATGGGGTGAAAACTCCCGAAATGAGAAACCTCGAAACATCATGTGGGACAAGCGTGAGGTCAAGACCCACAATCACATGGGGTGGTTGAAAATATCCATGCCAAAGGGGTTGAGAGAATTTGTATTAACAACAAAGGAAGGAAACATGATTTCAAGGTACCAAGTTTAACTCAGCAAGTCAGGAGCACTGCCTAAGAGCATTCATGGATATCTGGGATCATCCCGATCTCAATAAGGGAAGTTAATGAAGCCAAATAAGGTGGTTGAAACCTCATTTCAACCATAAATAGGAAGCATGGAAGCACCGATCGTGGAGGCAGGTTGTCAACCTAAGGTCACCCTGTCATGCAATTTTCCTTCAAAACCCATATTGTCTTAGATTTGTGTTTGACAAAGGAAAGCCTATGCAGTCTGACATAAGGAGAAGAAACACAAAGCTTTGAATGTAGGAGTCCAATTGCATCCTTGGGGGACATCAGCAGTTCTGAGTATATATACTCATGTTTTATATTTTGCAAGTGTCGATGGTTGAGCTAAGCTCCCGATTTGTAAATTTTTAGGAAAGCCTCTCATTCTTTGGTTATGATATGTATTTGAGACTTCTTGTTTAATGAAAGTTAGTTTCCTTTCATCTTTTCTAATGGAGGTTTGAACACAATGACGTTACAACCAGTTTTAACCAGTTTCTCCTGTTCTCTTTTTCCTTTGATGTTGAGAGATCGAGCATGGATAATCCAGTTGAGTCGCTGTGACTATATTTTAATGTATGTTTGATTGGAGTACTATCATAGCAGTTTCAGCTTCTTGAAATTCTAAATTCAAGAGGATATTGTATTTGAAGCTTTTCCTCCTTAGGCTACTAGAAGACCGGATGTCCACAACAGACCATTTCATTCTCATCAAATTCTTCCCCCTACTCATAACCATACTACAATTTACTGACTGAATTTAGATCAAGACCTCACTTGCCTATGCGTGCCAACCCAATTTTCTGAGTTAGAACGATATAATATTGAGACTGTGTCCATTAGACCACCCTTAAATGTATTCATTGTGACATACAAACTGATGGATATTGGGCTTACCTCTGCTGCAATCCAGAGGTGACTTCTGGTGCTAACAAAATGTATGCATGGAGAACATAATGTATGCATGGAGAAAGTAAAAATATCTCCAATGAGTAGTCCTACAATTTGGAAATAACACCTCCATTATTTCTATGAGAATGTGCGGTGGGAGCATGGCATCAAGGTCATTAAACATGGCATGACATAAGTTGAATATTCATGTCAGGTTGAAAAATCATATGGGTTAATATAAGAGAAAGTAATAATCCATCCAGATAATACAAGTGCTTATAGGATCAGTCATGGAAAGGATAAATCACATTTCTTCAAGAAAAAATTGGTGTTAACTATCCAAGGTTACTCAGAGAACATGACTGGAAATATAATTTTCTCATGCAGGAGTTGGAATAAAGGAATCTAAATAATAATGGAATGTTGAAAATTAATATCAGTATAATATGTGGTTGCAAGTATGCAAAGTAGACAAGGAAAGACTCTTGATGGAGTCAAGACCATGAACATCCTAAGATAATGGAAGAATAAATCATGAGGTAGACATCAAGCTAGTAGGAATGCATGAAAACACTCCAAATGTGTTGAAGGTATTTCCATAGTAGCATGGAGATATCAAGTCAAGAATAATTTAAAAGTGAAATGATTTCTAAAGAGAAATCAATAAGGAACCATGTAGAATAAAATGGTTCTATGCATGGTTTTGAATGTAGAGGAGATGTTGCCTAACAAGAATCCATATTAAGTGACATAGATCCATGAGTGACAACCCAAGAGGTTGGAGGTATCACTTGAAGCTATGATGGTAAGGTAAAAAAAGTATTTTTAGTTAATTCTATGCAGCTAGCAAAGGAGGCATATGTGCATCCTTACAATATGCTAGAGATTGGATAGGTAAGTCAAGTTTGAGGTTAGTTGGAAAAGAGAAGAGGAGAGTACAAGAAAAACTCAAGTCCTAAAGTATTCAATCAAGAAAGGGTTAACGAAGTTAAGTCTTGAAGAGTAATTGGATATTGAAGATCCAAAATCTATAAGACAACATGCTTGGAAATATAATTCATCCAAGTATGAGTTGGGATAGAAGGATAGAAGGAATAAAGGAAATATGAAGGTTAATATCAGCTTAGTATGTGACTGGAAATGTGAAGGAAACCAAATTTGATTGGCTAGAAAGTGCTCAGGTCAGAACTAATAATGTACAAGGACTACAATGAGAGCACAAGAAAATTCAGGAATCTAGGAAGAATTGAAGACTTTTGGGATCAACAAGGAAAAGTTGTACATGGAGAAGGAAGTGGCTGCAATTTTTGTGGCAGAAAGTATGTTATGGCTGGTTGGGACAACCAAAGGAAAGAATTATTTCATGTTGCGAGTGTTGTTGATGTTGTTGTTGCATATGGAAGGAAGCAACATAAAGTTGAAGTGTTGGTTATAAGTTTGATAATAGAATCATGAAAACTTCTACTATCATCTGCTAGTCAAGTAACATCAAATTCTTTTAATGGTAGTTATGAAAGTAAGTATTCTCTTTTGAAATTGTGTTGCATAATTTCCAAAGGGAAATTCAGGTAAGAATCTTCCCTAATTGAATATTTATGATACACAATATGGTTTTATTTGAATGCATTAATATGAATAAGATACCACTAGAGCTGGTAAAGGCTAGAGGCATGTTATAGTTATCAAAGATTTTATCTTTTGAATGCACACAATGACATAGTAGAATGTCATGTTAATTTGGTTATGGGGTAATAACCAAAGAAATAAAAGACAAGAACTTGTTAATGAATGCTAGTAAAGCTAGTCATGTATGAGATGAGGACATGGTTGGATATGGAAAAGCATGGATATGGAAAGGTTATGAACCATACAGGTACCAAAAGATTCCTACCTTTAAATAAAAATTGGACTACAACCTTTTTGCCAACACTAATGAAAACCACATAATTATACTCTTGGTGTAGTGTTTGGGTCGAAAAGGAAGGAATCCAATTAATTGGGAAGACAATAGGAAGTGTGTGGGGAATGTGTCAAGACATTTTCCAGAATTCCAACTTATGGATGGTGAGATACATGAATGAGATAAAGAGCATTATTTAATTCAATGTAAGGTGCATTGAATAAATATGCATCGAGAATTGGACTCATGCATAGTGAGTGATAGAATTGGTTACTTAATGCATCTGTTGAATGTGTTTTGTAAGTACATGAATATATATTATTGCATGGAAATAATTGTTACTAACTACTAAAATGTTGTTAACTCGTGAAGTTGAGGACATTTTAGGAATTGTTAGACATTGCAACAGAAAATTTGCAAGTCAAGTAGTCATGTAAGCATTGACTACATCAAATTTATTTTTCAGAAAAAAGAAGTAATGAACTTACATATATTAATTATGAACATGCATATGCATAGAATTATGAGTCATTCTATTTTGTTAAATTGTTTGGCAATTGTGATTGAATTGCTAGGTGTAAGCAATTCTAATATCACTGCATAAGGTTTTGTACATATTGCAATTGAATTATGATGTATAGGAAATACTGACAATTTGTTGGTTGTATGCAAGATGAAGCATTGCAAGAAAAATGGTATGCAGTTTGGTGCTTGTGGAAAACCACAAGGAAGGTTGCATTCCTAATATGGCAACAACCAAGAAGAATTATCAAATAGAATTTCATGCTTTGAGGAAAAGTTGAATTCCCTTTGAACTAAGTTTGAGTTCCTAAATGAATTTGTTTATGTTCTCTCATGATAACTGCATGTGGGTGATGCAGATGAGATGATATTGATTAAAGTTGGAATGTTGAGTACAAAGAGTATATCAGGGAAGATGTTGATTGGAGACATCGAATCTTACCCTGTGGATCCCTGGTGGATCCGGGTGTGTGTACACTTCTCCTTGGGTTGCCTTGGAGAAGGTCAGAGCCCTGGAGGGAGAAGTGTGGGTACACGTTCTCTAGTATGAGGCCTAGAGGGTACTTGGAGACCTATGAGAGAAGTTAGAACTCCTAGAGCCACGATGCTTTGAGACTTCCTGTCTGTCTTATGTTGGAGCCCTGAAAGGAAGGTGCATACTACCTTGGGTTGTACAGGAATGTGGGGAATGAGAGACCATTGGTTAGAGTGCCACTGAGGTTTGGTACCTTGGGCTAGACCATGTTGATATGGATTATGGACTGTGGCTATGTTGGGAATCCATTGCCTTGATGGAGTCATATCCCTGATCAGGGGTGGAAGGCATTCTCTATCAAAAGATAATTTCAATTCTATATGCATTATATGTTGTGTATCTTGTATATAGGTTATACTTTTATTAGAATTGCATGTATATATATTGCATGTATGTTTTAATGTTGCTTCTGAATGAATAGGTGTATGAGAAGAGTGTTTATTTCTATGGATTCATAGCCCCTGCTGAGTGTTTTTCAACAATGAGATCTAAGGTTGGGTGGAACGTCATGGATTTACAGCCAGTTGGTGCTTTCAATGAGGCTTAATTGAAGCATGTAATAAGTAACAATGAGTTGAATGATTTCTTGAAGTAGCTCTATGGAATAGAGAAATTGAATTTTAGTTGCACTATGAACACCATAATTGGTGCTTGAAAGTAGAGTACCAGGTGGCTAACAGTCTTCCAATAGAAAAATCTTGGATATTTTTGAAGAATTTTGTATTATACATGCTATATAATGCATTGAGGACAATGCATAAATAAGGGTAGGGGATTGTAATATCCCAAGGCCAAACCCTGATTGTAACTATGAATTGTAACATGTTTTGTAGGCTGGTGAGCCAACTGTTATAAGCAAGGAAGCTTATGTGCTTATTAGGTCAGACGGCCTAGATGTTAAAGGGAATGAACTTGTTTTGTACATGTAAATATTCATATTATTAATATAAAAACATTGTTGCGTGTAGACCAACCACGAAGAATGAGTATGGGGGACTAAGATCCACTAGGTTGGGTAAGGGAAGGGGGCCTAAGAGGATGGAAAGGAGGGCTAAGCTTAAGAGCTTAAAACCATGAGAATAATATATAATTTTTATTCTAAAGGGTTGTAAAGAGGATATTAATTTATCCTAAGTTTCCCGAGGGAGAGGAGCGAACTCCAAGTGGAGGGGGACAAGCTCCTAAGAGAGCCATGTGTCAACCTAGTCGCATGCAGATTCATGTGGGAAATTCCATCATTGTGAGGGGGCACGAGGATTCTTTCCATATTTCTTCACGAGTTCTCTCTCTCCATTCTCACCATGTAGAGGATTATGGCCATGGGTTTCCCCATTCACTCATGCACTGAGCAAGCACGCAGTCAACCAATCTGCCATCGTTGAACCATAACCAATCCGCGGGTTGCCTGTGTTTCACCATTTCCCCCACATCTAGTTTATATTGTTGTCATCACCTTTCTGTGTGTTGAGAAGCGAGAGTGAAGAGGTGGGTTGCCAGGCCTATGGATAGAAGAAGCAGGTTGTTAGGCCTGTGAGAAAATTTCTCTAAGTGAGAGAGTGTGTTTAGGAAGAGAGTTCTCCTATGTGATTTATCCTATGATAAAATCTCTCTAGGTGAGAGGGTGTGCTGAGAAAGTGAGTTCTCTTGGAGGGAGGCCAGTAGAAGCTACAAAGATCTGATAATTCCTAATATGGCCTATTGTTGAAGCCCAAGGAAAGGGAGGTGTAGCAGTTGATGTACTATGTGATAGTGAAGGTGTACACTCCTGGGGTGGGACAGGCATGTGGGGAATGAGAGTCTGTGAGTTGTGGGTGTAAGTGGTTACTTGGAGGAAATACTTCATGTTGTGTTTTTAAACTTCATGTTGACCATGCCTAGCCTAGGAATCCCTTGACCGATGGAGTTTAGTCCCAACTCGGGGGTGAACCACTGCTGTGAGTGATGAGCAACATGGTCTATGGCTGGGAGGTTCATGGAGGGTCTGCACACAGTTGGATTACTTCAATTAAAATATAAGTACCCATTTCTTTGTTCATTTACATGTTGTGTATTTGTACATGCTATATGGATGAGTATTGCCTATACATGTTGTTATATTTATGGTTTTTTCTTATGAATACTACATGTATTCTTTTATTGTTATTTACGCATTAATATTTGTATTAGCAAAATATGTTTTATGTTTATGTATATATTTATATTTATATGATAATTGTTATTTCTATGAGGTAGCATAGTTCGCCTATTGGTGGTCGAGGATGTTATAAAATGGTATCAGAGTAGGAGATGTTTCTGAAGTGATGTTGTCGGTCTAGTTGGGGGTTGGGGATGTCACACACGTAATATCCCTTATTGGTGCAAGTAACCCTCTCTTTCATGGGATCATCCTCCAAGGGTATTGATAGAGTGATACAATGTCTTCCCTAGGTACTGTAGGAATACCCCCATAGTCACATCTCTAGATACCTAGGAAAGGACACTAAGGTTACCAACTCATAGTCACTCTCTAGGTGGGTACAACCGATAGTCGGGACCGAATGTATGGGCAGGATATCAAAGTCCAAAATTTTTCTAAAGGACTGAAGACAAGTGCACAGGTAAAACTCATGAGGACCTTGAATGGATTTGAGATTCACGAAGAACTGATACCAAATGAAACTAGTGACACTTAAGAAAAAATCCCAGTATATGCTATGTCTGCTACGATTGGTCAAGCATTGGAGGGGTGATCTTCATTTCTCTTATGCACATGACTTCATGTTTATCCCTTGTGTTAGAGGGGGTTATCAACTATGCTTATACAAAAATTATATTTATTCACTCTTTAGTGTTCTACAGTCTGTTTAATAGTCTTGGACAATTTAATCACTTTACCTAATCTAAAGATCCTAATCCCGTGCTACTATTGGTGTGCTAAAAATGAAAAATTTCTAGTGGATTTTATTAGCGCGTGGTTGATTTTAATGGATTTTTACTCAGAAGGTTCATGGAGATGGAACTGATGATGTGTGAGATTTGAATCCAATAGAGTGAAAAATAATGAGATGCAATTTTTTTTTTCAATGAATTCTATGTACGGGAAGGAGAAGAGTTATATTCTTATTAGCACAAGAAAGTACTCAAAACTATGCAACTTTCAATTTATTGAAGAAAGAGGATGCCAAACTACCAAGAAAATGTTTCTAAAATCCAAATTCACATGCAAAACTAGCTCTCTTCCAAACATGTATCAAAACAAATTTCCTAAAGAATACAACAAAATCTTTGTTCGATCATGTATGCAATGAGATATGGAAACTTTTTCACTTCTTAACTTTCAAGTGAAATGAAAGAGATCAATGTTTGACACCAATAAATACGATGAAAAAAAAATCAAACAAAGTGCATTCAAAAAAATGATGAGAACTGAAAGAAAT
>ML837840.1:34472-45116 GCA_009831015.1 Picea engelmannii | reverse complement strand
AGGAGTCTCGAGCCTAAGATACAATACTCAAGGCATTCAACTCCACCTTCATCACATTAATCCCAAAAGAGCGAGAAGCGAACATTGCAGATAAGTTTCACCCTATCTCTTTATGTAATGTTATTTATAAAATTATCTAGAAGGTAATTGCTAACTGACTGAAGCCTATAATGAACAAGATCATAACCCTCAAATAAAGGGGATTTGTGGAAGGAATACAAATCCTAGACGAAATTTCTAGATCAGGAACTTGATATCCTCATACGTCTATTCTATCCTTGTAAATAAATCATTGTCCCCTACTTTTAACCCATCTCAAGGTATAAGGAAAGGAGACCCTCTATCATCCTTCCTATACATCCTCATGGTTGAAGGCATGGGAAGAGACTTAAAGACAACCTTGGTAGAAGACCACCTCAAAGGGATAGCCTTGCATCCCGAGGATAATCCTCCATCCCATCTTCAGTTTGTGGGTGATACTTTACTCATTATCCAACCCCTAATTAGGGAAGCTTTAGATTTTAAAGATATTCTCTATATCTTTATGAAAGCATTGAGAACTCTTATTAACCACTCTAAATCCCAAATTTTTTTCTTAACACTCCAGTGGGTCTCTAGAGAAACATTACACAAATTTTGGGTTTTCAAAGGGACTCCCTTCCATCCAAATACATGGGAGCTCCTCTACTAGATAAAGCTCTTCAAAATGCTTCATGGCCAAAAGAGTTTTTATCAAAGCTTGAAGCCAAACTTTCTAGTTGGACATTTTGTTTCCTGACTCTATTGGGAGGAAGTACCCTCTTAATTAAGTCTATTTTTCAATCCATGTTGTTGTATCTCTTTTCTACTCTTGCAACCCCCATTAAAATTTCAAACACATTATCAACCTGCAACGATCATTCCTATGGGGAGGGATGGCTAAATAAATAAAGTTGGCATCGGTGGCATGGGATAAGGTGTGTGCCCCAAGGTCAATAGGGGGGTTGGGCATCAAAGAACCCCTTCTCATGGGAAAATCACTAACAACATAAACATGGTGGCGATGGTCAAAGAGACTATGGTATTTGTGGGAAAAGGTGTGGCGAGCCAAGTATGTGTCCAACAATGCAAAGGAATATCTAGTCATATTGGAAGGGGAGAATCCTAGGCCACTAATTTGGAACAATGCTTGGAAAAACTGAGCCTTGGTTAAGGAGAGATATTTTTAGAAGGTAATAAATGGACAGTCCACCCTTTTCTAGGATAATGCCTTGCAATAAGAACCCATCATAGCTAAACATGATATATTTAAACAAATAAGGGATAAATTGATCGCCAAGGCATGGACGAAAGTGAGACAATATTGGGAAGAGTCTAGAGAGCCACAACAATTTGTTGAAAGAGTATGGAAACATTGCAGGTCTTGGCCAATAGTATGGGAGACATGGGTCTGAAAGGTGATGGAGGAACAACTTCACAGTAAAGGAGGCCTATTGGATAAAAGTGGGTACACATGACATAGATTGGAAAGCAGTTTGGGAAAAATTATGGAGCTCGGTTCACTAAACAAATATCTCCACTTTCTTATGGATATTGGTCAACAAGAAGAACTTAACATGGGATCGCATGACTAGGAGAGGGTACAAAGGGCTGTCAATATGTTTGATGTGTAAGGAGGAAGGTGAAACCTCATACCATCTTCTTAGTAATTGCAGGGAGGCTTCAATACTCTAGGATAGGGGGGGAAATACATTTAGATAATCAGATAGGGTGAGGGGAGATATCATCCAATCGATAGAGCATTGGAGATTTATCCCTTTCAAAAATTCTATAGTGAATAAGTTGTGGAAATCATTCCCTGGGTTGTTACTATGGAATGTGTGGGAAGACCACAACAAATGAATTTTTAAGTAGAAATTTAGAGTATTGAGAGGATTTGGGAATTGATACAAAAAAATGTTAGAGAATCAATCACAACAGTGACGTGGAACGAAGAAGACTAGACTCTGGCATAATTGGAATCAATAATTCTCCATAATTGGTGAATTGATGGATGCACCAAGATACCACCTCAACTAAATACCCCTCCAGTATTTCGATCCAAAGAAACATGGGATCCTCCCCAACACAACATATCAAACTAAATTTTGATGGGGCCTCAAAGGGTAATATGGGGTCCTTGGGGGCGGGAGGTGTCTTCAATGACTCATAAGGAAATATAATGAGGATATATATGGCTAGGCTAGGTAACAACTAAAATAATGGGGCAGAACCGGAAGCACTGCTAAAATTCCTACATGTCGCAAGAGAAGCAGGGTATAGAACTCTGATGGTGGAAGATGAGTCCTTGTTTCTCATCACAACTTTGGAGAGAAATAACAGTGCCTAGACAAAGTATCAAGTAACTAGAGATTGTCTTCGACTTGAATAGATAGAAGACATAATTAAATATATTCCAATGATCATACCCTTCCACATCAAGATCAAGGGCTACACCTTGGCAGATCGATTAGCGAATGAGGGTGTCAATCAAAGTAATGTAACTGATGTTTATCTTTGGAACAAATAAATTCTTACTCAGTAGTGGGAGGAATGTAGAAGGATAAATGAGAGTGATAATCATCACATGTATTGGGTGTTGATGGGTGGGGCACAACGGAAGTGTGTCATTCTACCACCACCATGTGGGGAAATGATGACACAAGGGTGATGATGGGATGTATGGGACGCCTCTCATTCATTGTGTGGATGATGGTTCTGGATGTTGAAGCTATGGATTAATACAGGAGCTACAAAGGAATGAAGGTTGTAAGGAGGATCAACTAGTCATGGTTTAATGTGGTTTTCTATAGAGGACATCAAATTGTGATGATGTAAATTGAAGATGACATAATGGATGTGAGTGGTGCCTAGATATATGAGAATTAATGGTCTGCACTGACAGTTTGGTCTGTAGTAGAAGTTTCATGGTAGCAACGGTTTCATGGTCTTTTGACAAGGAAAATAATGGAGCTAGGTCACTAAGGAATTCAGGGCACCCACATACCCTGACTCTAGGCCTCCCTTCTAGTATTGCATGTATTTTCTTTGTAGTGCTCTATGTCCTTTTTGGTGTGTGGTAGGGGGATTTGTTGGGTATATGTTATATTCTTTACACGAGTAGTTGTGTCTACATTGCACCGGGCACGCAGGGGGTTTGAGGGTGACAACATCCCCCCATGTGGGGGTTCGGGGGCTATGCCCCTGAGAATTTTTTTTCCTCGGGAAATGTGTCGCATTTTGCCTCATTTTTCGTGTTGCCTCGATTTTTGTGTCCATTGTTGGGTGATTTTTCAACACATGGTTTTTGCCAATGGTTTTCTATTTCCAGTTAAGGAATTAGGGTTGTTGACTAATACATGTCATTGGGTTAGGGTTTTGGATGTTGATGGCTCCTATATGTATATTGTATTGTAAACAATGTATCACAATGAATGAATATAGAATATGTTGGTTTTCCCGGTTTGGGTTTCCATGGGGAAAAATATCTGTGTAGTGTTTGTATTTTCCATTGCATCTTTTTTGTTCTTTTACTGAAAATATGTTTGCAGTAAATATAGTACAAGGTTAAAATCTACATTTGGTATCAGAGCTTTGTTGGCTTCAGGGGGACGCCTTTTTGATCAAGGGTTTGGCTCGAGACTATGATAAGTCTTGTTATAGTGGGAGATCTGTGGTATTGATTTTTTAGGTGAAAAGAAATGGCGAGCAATTCGAAAATGGAGATCGCTAAGTTTAATGGGAAAAGTTTTGAGTTGTGGAAGCTCAAGATGGAATATCTGTTGGTGGATAGAGATCAGTGGATTAGGGTAGATCCAGGTAGTGCACCTACAAGAACTTTAGCAGATGACTGGAAAAAGTTGGATCGGAAGGTGAAGAGCACAATCCGACTGTGTCTCTCAAATTCAGTATTACTGAATGTGTCAGAGGAAGATACAACCAAGGATTTATGGGATAAGTTGGGGAAGTTGTATTAGTCTAAGTCCCTAGTAAATAAAATATTCCTGAGAAAGAAGTTGCATAACCTAAGGTTGAGAGATGGAGACTCAGTGGAAGAGAATTTGAACGCCTTCAATGTTGTGGTAAGTTTGTTTGTATCTGTTGAGACTGAAATTTCAAATGAAGATAAGTGTATCAGTTTACTTTGTTCTTTACCAGACTCGTGGGATAGTCTGGTTGTGGCCATAGGTAGTAATACAATTGCCTTGAAGTTTGATGAAGTGGTATCATCCTTGTTGTTGGGGGAGATGAGACTAAAGAATATGGAAGGACAGAGAACATATGCATTATTTGCAAGAGGATGCTCCTAGGAAAGAAATAGACCTAAGTTCTCAAGTGGGAGATATAAGTCTAAGGGTAGATCTAAATCTCCCAAAAATTTTGTAAAGGTATGTTGGAGATGTGGAAAAGAAGGGCACTACAAGAAGCAGTGTAGATCCAAAGTTCAGAAAAAAAAAAAAAAGGGATCTGAAGAATATCCTTCTGCAGAAGAAAATACCTCTAAGGAAGAAGGAGGGGATGTGTACTTGTCTTCTTCAAGCACATATGCAGATCATGAGGCATGGTTGGTTGACTCAGGTGCATCCTTTCATATGACTCCTCACAGGGAGTGGTTCCAGGAATATGAAAGGTATGATGGAGGTAATGTTTTCCTAGGTGATGACTCGACGACCAGAATCATAGGTCGAGGAAAAGTCAATTTGAGGCTCATAGATTGAAGGTTTAGAACACTACCTGGTGTTCTGCAAATCCCAAGATTGGCCAGAAATTTGATTTTTGTCAGCAAAATGAACAATGCAGGGGTAAAAACAATATTTGAAAAGGAAACCGCAGGATGGTTCAAGGAGCAATGGTGTTGTTGAAGGGAGTTCGGTTTGGAACTCTGTATAAGCTGCAAGGAAGCACTATTAGTGATGGGTGTAATAGTTCCATTGCTCTTGATATTGGAGTTGAAGAAGAAATAACTCCTATAGTATTTGGAGAAAAGGTTATGTTGTGGCATCAAAGACTGGGGCATATTGGAGAGAAGGGTCTTCGACTACTACACGGTAAAGGTATGGTTGAGGGTATGTCTAATTTCTCTCTAGATTTTGATTTTTGTGAACATTGTGTATATGGGAAGTAGAATTGGGTAAGATTCCCCTCTGGTGCAACACGGGCAAAAGGAATTTTACAGCTAATTCACAGCGATGTTTTTGGACCTGTGTTGGTCCCATAATTGGGAAAATATGTGTATTGTTTCTCACTTATAGATGACTTCTCGAGGAATACTTGGATATATTTCCTCAGGAAGAAATCTGAAGTATTAGACAGGTTTAAATATTTTAAGGCTCTTGTTGAGAATCAAACAGAGAAAAGAATTAAGGTGTTGAAGACAGATAATGGTGGAGAGTTTTGCGGGAATGAATTTGAAGAATTCTGTAAGAATTGTGGTATAGCAAGGCAAAAGACTACTCCATATACACCTCAATAGAATGGAGTTACAGAAAGGACTAACAGGACGCTGATGGAAAAAGCAAGGTGCATGCTCAGTGGTGTCAGTTTAGGGCAAGAATTATGGGCAAAGGCAATGGGTACTGCATGTTACCTGGTCAATAGATCACCCTCATCAGTGTTGGATGAAAAGACTCCACAAGAGGTATGGACTGGTAAGAAACCTTCTCTCACACATCTCAAGGTATTTGGTTGTGAGGCATATGTTCATGTTCCAAAGGAAAACATGAGTAAGCTAGATAAGAAGGTTGGAAAGTGTATCTTTATTGGGTATTAAGATGGTCTCAAAGGTTATAAGCTTTGGAACCCAGAAACTAAGAAGGTAGTGTATAGTCGAGATGTGGTATTTAGAGAAATGAAGGATGTTGTTAAACGGGAAGTCCTACCAAGTAAGGAAGAACCAGAGAAAATAGAGTTTGATTTAAAGGATGATGAATCAGACTCTACAGAAGAACAAGAATCAGAAGAAGACGATCCTCATACTCCATTATTGAGGAGATTGGTTCAAGAAAGAAGGCTACTAGAAAGGTATACTCCATCCGATTTCTGTTCAAATTTTCTTTTGTCTATTACTGATGATGATCCTAGAACTGTCAAGGAGGTAGTGGATTCAGAGGATGAAAAGCTCTGGAAAAAGGCCATGGATGAATAAATGGCAGCCTTGGATAAGAATGAGGCTTGGGATCTAGTGGAGTTGTCAACTGGAAGAAATCCCATTGGAAGCAAATGGGTATTTAAAAGGATGTTGAATGCAGAAGGAAAAGTGGAGAAATACAAAGCTCGGTTAGTAGCAAAGGGTTATTCCCAGGTTGAGGGAATTGATTTTGGTGAGATATTTTCTCTTGTTGCCAAGTTAACTTCTATAAGATTTTTTTTATCTGTTGTTGTTGCATTTGATATTGAAGTAGAACAGATGGATGTGAAGATAACATTCCTACATTGGGATATGGAAGAAGAAATATATATGAAGCATCCAGAAGGATTTGTTGTGAAGGGAAAGAAGGAGCTAGTATGCAAGCTAAAAAATTCTTTGTATGGTTTAAAACAATCACCAAGGATGTGGTATCAAAACTTTGATACTTATATGTTGGGACTTGGCTTCACAAGAAGCAAAGAGGATCATTGTGTGTATTTTAAATTAATTGGTGATCATTTGATTTATTTGGTCGTGTATGTGGATGTCATGTTGTTGATAGGAAACAACAAGGAGATTATCCGGGAGGTGAAAACTCAGTTGTCCTCTAAATTTGACATGAAGGATCCCGGTGCTTCAAATTTCATTTTGGGCATGGAAATTAAAAGAGATTGGAAAAAGAGGAAACTCTGGTTAAATCAGAGAAAATATGTCGAGACAATATTGCATAGGTTTAATATGTAGGAATGTAAATCGGTCAATGTTCATATTCCTATTGGTGTAAAGTTATATGCAGATTAGTGTCCCAAGACACAGGAAGAGGAGGAGGACATATGTGAGTGCAGTTGGCAGTTTGATGTATGAAATGGTTTGTACTAGACCGGACATTGCACATGCAGTGGGAGTTTTGAGCAGGTATATGTCAAAACCAGGGAAGCAGCATTGGACAACAGTAAAAAGGGTTTTCAGGTATTTGTCTGGCACTGCTAGCTATGGATTGTGCTACCAAGGAAGACCGAGATTGGACAAAGTGTTGGATATACATGGCTTTTTGGATGCAGACTGGGTTGGAGATCTAGATCGTAGGAGATCTACAAGTGGGTATGTGTTTAACTTGTTTGGAGGAGCAATAAGTCGGATGAGCAAAAGATAGGTTGTAGTGGCACTTTCAACTACAAAAGTTGAATACATGGCAGCCACTCATGCAAGTAAGGAAGCAGTATGGTTAAAAAGATTGTGTTCAGGTATTGGGTTGGTACAACAAGTTGTAAGGATAGATTGTGACAGTCAGAGTGCAATTTTTCTGGTGAAGAACCCGGCTTATCATTCAAAGACAAAGCATATTGATATTCAATATCACTTTGTGAGAGACATGGTTGAAGAAAAGAAAGTGTTGCTAATGAAGGTGGACACTTTGAAGAATGTTGCAGATTCATTAACAAAATCTATGAACACTGAGAAGTTCTCTTGGTGTAGAGGATCCATGGGCATTGTTGCCCTAAATTGTTGACTATGTAACCATGTAACCCCTTGTATGCAAATAAAACAACAAGTGGGAGAATGTTGGGTATATGTTATATTCTTTGCACGAGTAATTGTGTCTACGTTGGACCAGGCGCGCAGGGGTTCGGGGGCTATGCCCCCGAGAAATTTGTTTCCTCGGGAAACGTGTCACATTTTTTCCTCGTTTTTCATGTTGCCTTGATTTTTGTGTTCATTGTTGGGCGGGTTTTCGGCACATGGTTTTTGTCGATGGTTTTCTATTTCCGGTTAAGGAATTAGGGTTGTTGAGTAATCCAAGTCATTGGGTTAGGGTTCTGGATGTCGTTGGCTCCTATATGTATATTGTATTGTAAACAATGTATCATAATGAATGAATATAGAATATGTTAGTTTTCCCAGTTTGGGTTTCTAGGGGAAAAATATTTGTGTAATGTTTGTATTTGCCATTGTATCTTTTTTGTTTTTTTACTGAAAATCTGTTTGCAGTAAATATTGTACAAGGTTTAAATCTACAGGTTTATCCTCTCAATTCCATGGACATCAGTGGGATAAGTTGGTTTATAGATAGTATGGGGTGTATTTGTGGGATCAGAGTCGAATTGGGGTAAGAGCCTTATAGGCTGAGGTCGTTTCTCTGTCCTTTGCTCGAAGAATTGGTGGGTGTGTTACAGGGGTGACCGTTGTCCAATGGAAGTTTGCTTGATTGGGTTGAAATGGTGGTGAGGCCTATTTGAGGGGAACAAGGGGGAAATAAATAAGGTGCAAGAACCACTCGAAAGGCTCCCTCGAATAAAAAATATCCAACAACAATGAAGACGAGAAAAGAGGCCTCGAAGGTAGAGTGCTTGTTTATGGAGAATTGTTCAAACTCAATGAGAGTGTAGGATGAGGAGTTGGAGGAAGCAGTCGGGGACAAATAATAGAAAATTTCATACGAATAGCTCTTGGAGGAGGTATAATGTTGGGTTTTAGATCTTGGGTACTCTTGAACCAAGGAGACAAAGTACTTCCAGATTGCAGAAGTGTACTAGATGGTTAAGGCCATGATCACTCGGCCCATGGAGGAGAAGCAGGATGAGCATAAAGACATTCTACACACCATCCGAATTTTTGAAGGTAAATTCGAGGTGGTGTGTAAGGTTGTCTTTGGGATCAGTATCACAGTCACTCTTGTGGAAGAAGAGAAGAAGGGGAAGTAGAAAATGGAGGATTTGGTTGGCTCTGTGGGTACCTAAGCCAACCGACCAATAGAAATTAATGAAGACTCACATCCATTTGGGATGGCACATGATGACTCCCATCCATAAGTATGATAAAATTCAGGTTAACATACAAGGCAACTACAAAATATAAGGTACTTATCTTTTTATTTATGAAATTTGGTAGGTTAGTAGATAACTTGATAGGATTTGGTTTTTACTCCCGCTCAAGTAATCTTTTATTTTCTTACATACTTTTATAAGTGTTCTTACATACTTTTATAAGTATGATAAAAATCAGGTTAACATACAAGGAAACTACAAAATATAAGACACTTCCTTATCTTTTTATTTATGAAATTTGGTAGGTTAGTAGATGACTTGATATGATTTGGGTTTTACTCCTACTTAAGTAACATATAGGATAGGAAACTACAAAATATAAGACACTTCCTTATCTTTTTATTTATGAAATTTGGTAGGTTAGTAGATGACTTGATATGATTTGGGTTTTACTCCTACTTAAGTAACATATAGGATTATATTGACTATGGATGGTAATAAGAGCAACTTAAAAGAAAAAAACACTTCAATATTTATTGATACTTGGTATTGATCATAAGAAGCCCTGGTTTTTTTATGGTGTAAGTGAAGGAGACACAAATATTTGCAAAGTAGGGGTTGTCCTCTTTTTAAATTAAAAAAAAAATTATTTTTATTTGAAATATGATGTTGAACCAGACTCTAAGAGTCGAGTTGAATTTTGTGCTCTTTGAATTATGTTGAAAGTTAAACAATTCCAAATTTTTTGAGATTCAAAAATCATGATAAATTAAAAAAATAAAAAATACAACATTGGAATTTGCCCTAATTCTTATTACTAATTCTTATTATAAACCAAGTAAAACATGTAAACATCACTTTCTAGTTATTTCTTATTCTCTCTCTCTCATATATATATATATATATATATTAAAAATACAACACACAAGTGGATATTTTATCTAAACAAGCTTTGCTCCTATAGGAAGGCAGCCTAACTAAACTTGAATTCAGAAGAGGCACGCTCATTTCACCATATGAGAAATATTTAATGTTTTTTTTTTTTATCGAAAACAAGTATTTTGTGTTAGAGACCTTATACCACTTCTTCTAAACTTCCCAGGAGTTAGGTAACATGGTAATCTCTTAAAGTTTGTGATACAAAAGGACTAAAAGAATATTTGCATTGGTACCATTCATGAATGAGAAAAAGTGCAAAGTGCCTAAAAAATTTCCATGATAAAAATTTAAAATTTTAAAATAACAAAATAATTACATATATATTTATTTTATAATTAAATTTTAATTTTAGTAAATTTGTTTTAAAAATATGGTTTTTGATCAGTAAAAAATAATGATGAAAAAAATCTAATAACTTTTTAATTTAAAAAATTTACAATATATTTTTCATTAAAAAAAATTGAATTTATAGGAATTTTTTTTTTTATTACTCATTATAAATTTATTATTTATTTAAATTTATCTGGATCTATTAAGTTTTAAAAATATATCAATTTTTTTTAGGTGTATCATTTTTTATCATTTAAGATGGATCTAGATTGGTTGTAGTTTCACTCAATTAAGTAAAATTAATAACTCACAACTTATGGACAACTTATGGAGTTATGGATATGTAAAATATAACTTTCATGATTGTTAAGATATTTATATTTGCATAGTAATAATATTTCTATATAAATAACACATTTATAATATTTCTGTATCTCTATATAATAGTTTTTAAATTATGTATAT
>ML837840.1:5434-19117 GCA_009831015.1 Picea engelmannii | reverse complement strand
GAATGGGTGACTTTGTGTGGGTCCCGTTTCGACCTCTTTGTTAGGACCGTCCATCGGAAAGGAAGCGTGGAGATCGATCAGCCTTTCACTGACTCGTAACTTGAAATGGTCAAAGGTTGAGTTCGTGAGAATTCACGTTTGGATCATAACCGTTGATCTAAGAGAGATCTGGACTGTTAATAGTCCAGGAAGAAATCAACATTTCGGGAGATGGGAAGTGACGAGAGGTGAATACCTCTGAAACCCAAAACCCTGAAATCCTGAAATGATCTACATTGTAGATCGTAGGAGAGGAACTTGACCGTTGGATGAATAGACCGTAATTTTTGGAATTTTGGCAAACGGAAACTCGAGATGCGTGGATGCATGAACTCCTTATGCCCGAAACCCCGAAACGCTGAAAAGATCTGCGCCGTAGATTTGAGAAAGGTCTGATCATTGGATTTCACTTGGAATGGACGTGGAAACATGGGTGTGTACCACGTGCCAGTGGGTCGAGAAGAAAAGCGAGAGTGGTGGGACACGATGACATCATCGAAGGTGATGTGAACCTTCCTGAACGTGCCACATGCCACCGTGATTAAGGGCGACAGCTGTACTGTGGGCCCGGAGAGTAAAGTAAATTGGAATTTCAGAATTTGGGAGTTGGAGTCACTGCATCATGAACTCCCGGGTCGGAAGACCCGAAACCTCAAAGTCCCGAAAACAAGTATGAGAGTCTCATGGACCGAGACCCCTAAACCAAAAGTCCCGAAAGCGAGAATGAGAACCTCATGGACCAAGACCCCGAATCCCAGAGTCCCGAAGTCCCGAAAATTTGTAGAGCCAAACAGAGCTCAAAAAACTAGTGGATTCGAAACGTTTTTCTTATTCACGTTGGTTAATGACTGTTGTGATTTTGTTAAAGGACAAGGCCAAACAAACTATGATTGACTGCACATTGTGTGTGTAGAGTTCAATGGGTGTCAGGAAAATCGAGTATACAAATGGAAGAGGTGCAGATTGCCTCTGAAACAGAGGATGAAAGGGTAGGAAGGGTGGTCAACTTGGGAATCGAAGGATCAAACTCTAATGGGCACAGAAAAGAGATGGATAAGGAGGGACATATGATGAAACTCATTGAAATATTGTAGAAATATGCCCAAGCTCATCGAGCTAATAGCTGAAAGCTCATGAGGGTCAGGGATCAGCAGGGTGAATTCAACTTAAAAATGTTGAAGAGTCTGGAAAGAATAGAAAGGAAATTGGAGAAGGGGAGTGACTCAAGCAAGACAGAGAGTCGCAGGACCCCTGAAAGGAAAAGAATATCAAGAAATTTCAGGACCCCTGAGAGGAGAAGAAGATCGAGGAGTGGTAGCAGACATCATCGTCACTCCCCAAAGCATTCCAGTAGAGAGGCACGCAGTAGTGCAAGCCCGTCCCCTACCAGAAAACACCAAAGATATGGAGTGGACGAATTGAAAGGGGAGATGAATAAGATTAAGCCTCCTACATTTGATGGAGAACATAAGAAGGAGGAAGATGCTGAAACATGGTTGCTTGGCATGAGGAAATATTTCCAACTGCAGAATTATTCCTCTCATGCAGAACGAAGAATTGTGATGTATCAACTGAAAGGAAAAGCATCCATGTGGTGGGATCAGTTTGTGCAGGTGCAACACATTAGTGAGAAAGATATCACTTGGAAGGAGTTCAAGAGGTATTTCAAGAAGAAATACCTGACTAAAAGATACTATGACAGAAAGATGAAGGAGTTCTTCGAACTCAAGCTAGGCAGCATGACCATTGATGAATACGAACGAAGTTTCTTGGAACTACTAAAGTACGTTCCATTCATCAAAGATGAGGCTGTCAAGATTCAGAGGTATCTGAGTGGACTACCACCTGCCATTGGTGACAAGATTCAGTATGATGATCCTAAGACTATGGAAGAAACAATAAGAAGGGCTAAATGCTTATATGAATAGCAGAGAGAAAAGCCTACCTTTCGGAAGGCTTGGGATGACCAGAGGAAGTTTAAGAAGGAACAGAGGCAGAAGGGAAACAAACCTCCCTTTTTCAGAAATAATCCTCAAGGACATCCATCGTTTAGAGAGCCGAGAATGGTTGAAGTAGGGGAACAAAGGCAGAGACAGATGCCCATTCAGTGTTGGGGCTGTCAAACGAACCACAAGTACATGGATTGTCCCCATAAAAATGGCAAAGCAAGAGTTGTCCATACTGTTCAACAAGATGAAACAGTGGAGGACATGGGCAGTAGAATGCCAAGGATCTACGCAGCCCTGGACAACAAACAAGCTGAATTTCAATCGCACATGATTGAAGTGGAAGGTATGATTAGCAACCGACCATTTATTATTTTAATCAATTCAGGAGCTAGCCATAGTTATGTAGATCCTAGGGTGGTGGAAAGCTTGCATTTATCAAGAAGCAAACATGAAAAGTCTTGGTTAGTGCAGTTGGCTACAGGAACCAAGAGGAAAATCGTTGAGTTGGTGAAGTCATGTCCTGTGGACATGAAAGGACTGAGCACGAAGGTTGAATTGAATATTTTTCCTTTAGGATCTTATGACTACTTAATTGGGATGGACTGTTTGGACCAGCACCATGCCCTTCTGGACTGTCGTAACAAGAGGTTTACATGCCTGGATGAGGAGGGAAATCGGAAAACAGTCCAAGGAATTCCCAGAGTTATGGCTATTAGAGAAATCTCAGCCATGCAGCTGAAGAAGTGTTACAGGAAAGGTTGTCAATTATTTGCAACCCGTGTGGAGGAAGCATCCAGAGATGAAGTCTCAAAGATTGGAGACCATGAGGTACTCATAGAGTTCAAAGACGTATTTCAGGAGGTACCTGGACTACCTCCGAAGAGAGACATCGATTTTTCTATAAATTTGATGCCTGGAGCAGCTCCAGTTTTGAAAGCTCCTTATAGAATGAGTACGCCAAAGCTGAAAGAGTTGCAATTGCAGCTTGAAGAGCTTCTAAAGAAGGGGTACATTTGCCCCAGCGTGTCACCTTGGGGTGCCCCAGTCCTGTTCGTGAAGAAGAAGGATGGGACGTTGAGGTTGTGCATTGATTTTCGGCAGTTGAACAAGGTAACTATCAAGAACAAGTATCCTTTGCCAAGGATCAATGATCTTTTCGATCAGTTGAAGGGTGCGAAAATATTTTCAAAGATAGATCTTAGATCCGGATATCACCAGGTGAGAATAAAGGATGAGGACATTAGCAAGACCACCTTTAGAACAAGGTACGGTCACTACGAGTTCACAGTGGTGTCATTTGGACTGTCAAACGCACCTGTTGTTTTTATGTGCTTGATGAATGGTGTATTCAGGGACTATTTAGACAAGTTTGTCATAGTCTTCCTGGATGGCATCTTGGTGTATTCCAAGTCAGAGGAAGAGCATGAACAACACCTGAGAATGGTGTTGCAAGTGTTGAGAGGACACCAACTGTATGCCAAATTGAGCAAATGCTCATTTTACCAAAGGCAAATCCATTACTCGGGGCACATTATTTCAGAAGAAGGGATCATTGTGAATCCTGAGAAGGTTGAGGCCATCCGAGAATGGTCAGCGCCAAGGAATGTGGTGGAAGTCAAATCCTCTATGGGTCTGGCGGGCTACTACAGAAGGTTTATAACAGGGTTCTCAAAGATATCTCACCCTATCACTTCTTCGCAAAGGAAGGAGAAAAAGTTTCAATGGACTGAAGAGTGTGAGATAGGTTTCTAGCGATTGAAGCAGCTGTCAACCAGCACTCCAATATTAAGGATTGCAGATCCAAATATGGATTTTGTGGTGTGTACAGATGCGTGTAAGGAAGGGTTGGGAGGAGTTCTCAGCCAAGATGGATTTGTAATCTGTTATGAGTCCAGGAAGCTGAAAGAGCATGAAAAGAATTATGCCACTCACGATTTGGAGCTGGCAGCAATCGTCCACGCTCTGAGGAAATGGAGACATTACCTCATGGGAAGGAGATTCAAATTGAGAACAGACCACAATGGTCTGAAATATTTGTTTGATCAACCAACCTTAAATGCTAGACAAAGCAGGTGGCTGGAATTTCTATGTGAATACGACTTTCATATCAAGCATATCAAGGGGAAGGAAAACAAGGTGGTTGATGCACTCAGCAGAAAAGTGCATGACTTACATGCTACAGCCATTAGCATGTACAGGACTGATATTAAGGATAGAATTTTGGAAGCTGCAAATGCAAATTTGCAGTACATAGATTTGGAAGCAAAGCTACAGCAGAGTGAAAGGCCACAAAAAAGGGAAAGTTACACCTTGGAAGCTGATGGATTACTCCTATATAAAGACAGAGTGTATATACCCAATGTCCAGGAATTGAAACTTGCGATTCTAAAAGAAATGCATAACGTGACGTATGTTGGACACCCTGGATATCAGAAGATTGTGGCAGAAGTCAAAATCCATTACTTTTGGCCGGGTATGAAGAGAGAGATCGTTGAATACATCGCCAGATGTATGGAGTGCCAAAAAGGTAAGGCTAAGCATAGGCACCCAGCAGGGTTGCTGCAGCCTTTGCCCATTCCTGAGTGGAAGTGGGAAGTGGTGACCATGGATTTTATTACAGGATTTCCCAAAACAAGCAAGCAACATGATTCAATAATGGTTGTGGTGGACAAGCTTACAAAAGCTGCCCATTTTATTCCACTGAAAACCACTCACAAGGTAGCAGATGTTGCTGACATCTTCTTAAAAGAAGTGGCACGCTTGCACGGAATTCCTAAAATGATTGTGTCTGATAGGGACCCAAAATTCACCTCGAATTTCTGGAAAGGACTGTTCAAAGGATTCAGAACGAATCTGAATTTTAGTACAGCGTATCATCCCGAGTCTAATGGACAGACAGAGAGGGTGAATAGAGTAATAGAGGACATGCTGAGAATGTACGTGTTGGACAAACCATCAAGATGGGAAGACTAACTGCATTTGGTAGAATTCGCCTACAATAATGGGTATCATGCATCGTTGAAGATGAGCCCATTTGAAGCACTTTATGGAAGAAAGTGCAACACTCCAGTGAGCTGGGATAATCCAGCTGACAGAGCAGTAGTTGGGCCAGAGTTGCTCAAGGAGATGGAGGACCAAATGATAAAAATTAAACAGAATTTGAAAGCTGCCCAGGACAGGCAGAAAAGTTATGCTGATAAGATCAGAGCCCACAGAGAATTCAAAGTGGGTGATCGTGTTTTCCTAAAAGTGAAAACTAACAGGAGTTCCCTGAAGCTGGGAAGTTGCGCCAAGTTGGCAGCCAGATTTTGTGGGCCATTTGAAATTATGGAAAGGATTGGGCCAGTTGCATATAAGCTTGCATTACCTGCATCTATGACTGTACATAATGTGATTCATGTTTCATTGCTTAAGAAATATATACCTGGTGCTAACCATGTTATCGATTGGGATGTGATTTAGGTGGAACCAGAAGGTGTCCTGCAAGTGCATCCTGTGCACATATTGGACAGGAAAAACAAACAGCTCCGGAATTGAGCTATAGGACTTGTAAAGGTCCAGTGGACCTGGTACGGTCCTGAGGACGCGACATGGGAGTATGAAGATGTTATGCGGGCAGAGTACCCACATCTTTTTGAATATTTTGGAAATCTTTTTGATGTTGTGTGAAAGTTACACTAAGGACAGTGCAAAAATAAGGGAGGGGGATTTGTGAAATGAATTGTAATTATGTTTTTATAGGCTGGTGAGCCAAGTTAATATAATTTGGTGGGCTTATGTGATTGTTAGGCCAGAGAGCCTAAGTGTTGAAGGCCAAGAGACTGATTTTGTACATGTATCTATGCACATTATTAATAAAAAAATATAAACATCGCCGCCTGCAGACCGACCACGATGAATGAGTGATGGGGGACTAAGCTTCCACAGAGTGGGCAAGGGATTAGGGGATGGAAGGTGGGAAAAGGGACTAAGTGTTGAGCCTAGGGGCTTAAGTCTTTGGGAATAATATTTTAATATTATTCCAAGGAAGACCATGTGAAATATATGTTTAATCCTAAGTTCTTTTTTTTTGGAAAGACAAGCAACTTCCAAAGGGAAGGAACACATGCTGAAGGAATGCATGCAGTTGCATGGGTGACAAGTGTCAACCCAGGCGCATGCAAATAAAATGGCTGAGATGAGTCATGATGGGGTTCCCCGCCTCCATTCTGCCCGACCATCTGAATGTGAGTCCCGTCTGACCTCTGCAAGAATACCCTGGTGCATCCCTGAAAGCCAAAAAGTCGGTGTTGATTTCTGAGATAGCCGACACATCCTCTGTTTGAATAGTTTGAGCCTGTGCGTGGAATTTCTATACACCTTGTGCAATCCCGAAACCCAAAACCGTGAGTCTATTTCGTGATTGTTGAGACTGTTTGGGAAACCCATGTCTGCTTTTTCCCAGTTGGTTGTTGTGGCCACGCAGTGCTGGACTGCACGTGGCTTACTGGACAGTGTGAGTTCGTGCTTAGTCTCTGGGTAACCTCTCTCCAGATGAGGGAGGTGATTGTTGTTGGAAGAGATAGGTTGTCAGGCCTGTGAACAACTCTCTCAAGGTGAGAGAGTTTGCTGGAAAGTGGTTTCTTCCAGAGAGTGTCCAGCACCTTCGAGCTCTGAGACTTCCTGATCTAGCCTGTTGCCGAGACCCAGAGAGGGAGGTGTAGCACTGATGGACTGTGCTTGTGAAGGTGTATACTCTCGAGCGGAATAGGCATGTGGGGAATGAGATTCTGGGAGTAGTGGACGTAAGATGGCATCCTGGGAAGAATCCTTCCAGCTATTCTATGTTGTTTTCCCTGTAACCTCAGCCTAGCCTAGGATTCCTTGCCTTGGGGTGGAGCTTAGTCCCAGCTCAAGGGTGACCCATTGCTGAGCTTGATGAGCAGCATGGTCTAAGGCTGGGAGGTTCGTGGAAGGCCTGCACGTGGTTGGTGGAATTACAATCGTTTCAAAGATAAGTACCAGACTATGTTTTAATTATGTTTTGCATGTTTGTGTATTTATATTTATCATGTATTTTGTTGTGCATATGAATTAATGTTAATTCCATGGATTATTTATGTCAGCAATAATTTTGTGTTGACTCTGAGTTTAAATGTGTTTAACCTGTTTTAAATGCATGTTATTAATTAAGCATAAATTGATGTTGTTCCGCAAAGTAGTGTCTGCATGGCCAGTGGGTTGGATGACGGTCGGGGGAGCGTTACAATTGTTATCACTTAAAGTTGTCTAAGGGCCGTAGGGCGACCCCATCCTTTTCTTGTGCAGGTATCAGTTTCGATTTAAAAGTGCACCTTTTAGAGCGACCCACTTTGGGCATGAAATGCAAGCAACAGGCGAGATCAACTTTCAACGGCAGGGGTCCAATCAGGCAGATCAGATCGACGGTGGGAAATATTGCGAAGGAGAATATTTGGACCGTCGATTTAGAGGGACATGTGGTGCAGGATTAGCGATTTCACAGTTTCGCAGAATGGAAAGTAAAAGGGAAGAGTCATGAGGACTCGCAAAGTGCGAACTCGCGAGTTGATCTAGACCGTTTATTTCATAGAGAAATGTGGCGCAGGATTAGCGATTTCGCAGACTCAGAACTCGGGAAGAAAAGAGGCAAGATTTGTTAGAACTCGCAAAGTCCAAAGTCGCGAAAAGATCGCAGCCATTGATCAAAGGAGGGATCTGGACCGTAGATTTGGTCTCGAGGAACTCTCAAGTTCGGGAATCTGGAGAAGGGAGAAAGAAGTTGTTAAACTTCGTGAGACACAAAGTCCCGATTCATGAAGAGTTGATTAGAGTCGTTGGATCGCGAGGATTGCAGACCATTGATCTGGTGAGCGAAAGAGGATCAGGACCGTTGGATCACGGGATTGTGGACCATTGATCTAGCAAGCGAAACTCGCTAGTTTGGGTTTCGGGAGTAGGGAGACGAACAATCTTCCAACAATGCGAAGTCGCAAAGCGCTTGGGAGCTTGGCCTTAGGTCATAACAAGGGGTCATATGCAAGGAAAAGACGTGGAGTTTGCGAGATCTGTGCAAAAGGCCGAAAACGCCCACGTTCGTTGCAGAGTGAAGCCTTTGGTTTCAAGAGTTTCGTGTGAGCTTAAATAGTCGCTAGCAATGCATGACAGTCTGTAGGGTGTGAAGCCTCACCCTCTTCCCAATGAAAGTAGTTAATGTAATTGAAAATGATGGTTGAAATATCGTATCACCCATAAATGGAAATCTTGAGAAGACTAGCCATAGAAGCAGATTGTCAGCCCAGATCTCCCCTGTGAACGGATTTTTCTGCGAACCCATATTGATCCAAGATCGCGTTTGATAGAAGAATGCCTGCACATTCTGACAGATCATGCACCTGCTGAAAGCTAAATTTAGTGGTCCAATCACACTCCTGGTAGTTGCATCAGTTCTGAGTATATATACTCAGTTTTGATATTTTGTGAGGTTCGGATGGTTGAGCTAGGCTCCTTGCTATTGTAATATTTTCTAAAGAACATTGGTTCTCTGGTTATGTATTTGTTTTTGAGACATCTTGGTTAATCTAAGTCAGCTTTCTTGCTCCATATTATTTTCCTCTAATATTGAGAGAGTTCATGAGTGACTGATTCACATGGATTGTTGTGACTGTATTATGATGAATGTTTGATTATAATGTTGTTATAATTTCTTTCGGTTTCTTTGAGATTTGAATTAAAGAGGATCTTGCATTTAAGTTTTTCCTCCTTAGGCCGCTGAAAGACCTGATGTCCACAACAGACCTCTACACTCTCCTCACCAAAGTCTTCCCTCTATTCACCCTTACTCCAACTTACTGACTGAAGTTGATTCCAGACCTCAATTGCTTATGCATGCTAGTCCAGTTTTCTTATTTAGAACGTTATTATCATTGAGTCCTCTCCATTTGATCACCTAAAACTCATTTACATTTATTGTATAAACTGATGGGTACTGGGCTTACCTCCCCTGCAGTCAGGAGGTGACTTCTAGTGCTAACATAAATGGCGTCGTTGACGGGGACAGATTTGAGTAGATTAAAGAACTCCCTCGGAAGAATGACATAGATCCAGCTCTTGATGGTAGACAAGAGTGGGATATAGATATTGACTGTAATCATCTACATGGTGACTCCACATTAGAGACTCCACTGGAGAGGATCCTATTGACATAAAGATGAAGGGAATGACTAGGTATCATCTTATGGGCTTTATGCATGAACTTTTGTTATTCTTTATCAGCTCATTTTTGTTTTTGCCTTCACATATAAAGAGGATCATATTTAGATTTGTTTATTCAGTTGATCACCATCCTTCCTTTATATATCCATCCTTGGAGGAAGAATTCATACTTTGTGCATGTGTTGTAGATGTTGATCCTATATCCTCAACTCATCCTATTCATAAAGATGAACTTCATACCGAGATCCCTCATGGATTAAATCACCCTTGCATCCCTGAGGAGGTTGAAACTGATCCACATCCTCCTCGAATATCATCACATCCTGCTGTTACTATTGAGCCTTGCCATCGATGTGTTAAGCCTCATATTCAGCCCACTAGTTTTCAAACTAGAATCAGAGACAGGTTGTTTAAACCTTTAAAGCCTCCATATCATCTTCATCCTTATCCTCCTGATTTCTTTAAATATCCTCCTCATTTTTCTAGGGAAGATCATGTTATAGTTGGGAGGCATGTGGAGGAATTTGAGAACTTTGTTGGTCAATTTGAGATTGCTCATGATGATGTTTCCATGAGATTGTTCTCAAATTCGTTGTTTGGAGATGTTGTTGTGTGGTTTAAATGTTTGGGAATTGACTCCATTGGTTCCTGGGTTGAATTATGCAATGCATTTTTGAAGTAGTGGGGTGAGAACAAGTCCCTTGATCAGTACTAGGATGATTTTAATGCCTTGAGGAGAGGGGAAGAGGAAACCTTGGTCGTCTTCAACGGGAGGTTTTACCGTGTGTATCATAATATGCATGTAGAGATCAAACCCACAGAGACTGTTGCCATAGTGTACTATGTCATGGCTCAGCATTCAGAGCTTGTCCTTCACCTGAGAGAAAGGAAATCAACATCTTTATCTCAATTATTCATGGATGTTGGGGAAGTGGAGGAGAACCTCCGAGCTTCTGGCAGGATTCAAAGTCAGTATCATCTCAACTCTAAACATAAGGCAGTTTTTACCTGTTGTCCCTATGAAGAAAAAGCGGTGGATAATTTTGTCTTCGACGCAGGTATCCATGAGCAGCCCTCTCTTAATGAAAATCATGTGTATGAATAGCTAGGAGCAGTAGTTACTATTGTTCCTGAAATAGATATTTTTAACAGTTATTTTCCTGATAAAATTCTTGATTTAAAGGTTGATCATAGATATGAAAGACATCCCCTTTTTGATGAATATCCTAGTGATGATGAGCAGCAAGCTTATCTTGTATTTGATCACTATGAAGACAGTAAGGATGATGCAGAGGTTGGACTTGTCATGGAAGACATAAAATTTGACCAGGAGCAACCCTTAGTTGAGGCACATGAAGAGGTCATTTATACACAGCTTGAAGTAAATCCACAGTCATCAGTGGATCAGCAACCACCTATGTCCATCCTTATTCCACTTGTACCTACAGTTCACAGTAAGCAGCTTTTGGACCCACAGATGCATGTGGATGTCTTTCAATCAAGTGTGCCTATAGGGGACATCAAGCAAGTTGTCAGCAACTTTGAAAAAGTGAAGGTAACCTTTCATAAGTTAATCATGCATTGCCTTCAGTTTCATGACCTTGTCAATGAGTACATAAAGTTACAGTTTTCAAATGCTTTGGAGCATGTAGGCTTGATCTTTTTATCAGCATTTGAAGGTAATATGGGTGATCATAAGAATGAAATTAGCCAACTATCACACTTTCCTTGTTTCTTATGGATCATTTGCAGTGAAGCGAAGGATTCAGTGATCAAACAGTTTGAATGGCTATGGTGGAAGTTTTCCTTCACCTAGCCCATTATAAAAGTCAGTTAGTTTAGGTTTTGTACATAAATAAGCTCTTTCTGGAGCATGTGTGTTTGTTTTCCTTTTTATAAGTAGAATAGTGTACATGTCAGTCTTCGGAAAAATGTTTAGAGCTCGACTCCATAACCCAATGCATAAGGCGACTGGAACTGCTTGTTCTTAGCATCTCGCAAGGAGCATGTCATCCCCTATGGAGCCAAATGTTATCACATAAAGCTGTCTAAGGGTTGCAGGGTGACCCCATCCTTTTATTGCGTGGGTATCAATTTTGATTTCAAAGCGCACCTTTCAGAGTGACCCACTTCGGACTCGAAATGCAAGCAACAGGCGAGATAAGCTTTCAACGATAGAGGTCCAATCAGGCAGATCAGATCGACGGTGGGAAATATTGCGGAGGAGAATATCGATACCATTGATTTAGAGGTACACGTGGCACAGGATTAGCGATTTTGCAGTTTCGTGGAATGGAAAGTAAAAGGGCAGAGTCGTGAGGACTCGCGAAGTGCGAACTCGCGAGTTGATCTAGACCGTTTATTTCATAGAGACACGTGGTGCAGGATCAAGGATTTCACAGACTCAGAACTTGGGAAGAAAAGAGGTAAGAGTTGTTAGAACTTGCGAAGTCCGAAGTCGCGAAAAGATCGCAATCGTTGATCAAAGGAGGGATCTGGACCGTAGATTTGGTCCCGGGGAACTCGCAAGTTCGGGAATCAGGAGAAGGGAGAAAGGAGTTGTTAAACTTTGCAAGCCACAAAATCCTGATTTGCAAAGAGTTGATCAGATTCGTTGGATCGTGGGGATTGCAGACCGTTGATCCGGTGAGCGGAAGAGGATCAAGACCGTTGGATCGCAGGATTGTGGATCATTGATCTGGCAAGCGAAACTTGCTAGTTCAGGTTTTGGGAGTAGGGAGACGAGCAATATTCCAACAACATGAAGTTGTGAAGCACTTGGGATCTTGGACCCAAGTCATAGTGAGGGGTCATATGCAAGGAAAAGACATGGAGTTCACGAGATCTATGCCAAAGGCCGAAAATGCCCGCGTTCGTCTCAGAGTGAAGCCTTTGGTTTCAAGAGTTCTGGGTGAGCTTAAAGAGTTGCTAGAAATGCATGACATTCCGTAGGGCATGGAGCCTCACCCTCTTCCCAATGAAAGTAGTTAATGTAATTGAAAATGGTGGTTGAAGTATCGTATCACCCATAAGTGGAAAGCTTGAGAAGACTGGCCATAGAAGAAGATTGTCAGCCCAAATCTCTCCTGTGAACGGATTTTTCTACGAACCCATACTTCTCTAAGCTCGCGTCTGATAAAAGAATGCCTACATAGTCTGACAGATCATGCACCAATTGAAAGCTAAATGTAGTGGTCCAATCACGCTCCTGGTAGTTGCAGCAGTTATGAGTATATATACTCATTTTTGATATTTTGTGAGGATCGGATGGTTGAGCTAGGCTCCCTACAATTGTAATATTTTATGAATAACACTTGTTCTCTGGTTATGTATTTGTTTTTGAGAGATCTTGGTTAATAAGTCAGCTTTCTTGCTCCATTTCATTTGCCTCTGATATTGAGAGAGTTCATGAGTGTCTGATTCACATGGATTGTTGTGATTGTATTATGATGAATGTTTGATTATAATGCTATTATAATTTCTTTCAGTTTCTTTAGGATTTGAATTCAAGAGGATATTGTGTTTAAGTTTTTCCTCCTTAGGCTACTGAAAGACCTTATGTCCACAGCAGGCCTCTACACTCTCCTCACCAAAGTCTTCCCTCTATTCACCCTTACTCCAACTTACTAACTAAAGTTGATTCCAGACCTCAATTTCTTATGCATGCTAGTCCAGTTTTCTGAGTTAGAACATTATTATCATTGAGTCCTCTCCATTTGATCACCTAAAACTCATTTACATTTACTATATAAACTGATGTGTACTGGGATTACCTCCCCTGCAGTCATGAGGTGACTTCTAGTGCTAACAAGCGCTACCTGGAAGGAGCACATATCACATCTTATGCAGGTGTTATAGAATTTGAAGAAGCACCAACTGTTAGCAAATCTCAAGAAATGTGAGTTTTCTTAGCAGTATTTGGTGTATTTGCAATATGTGATCTGGGGAGGGGAGCTCAAGATAAATCCCACAAAGATGGAGGCCATCATGAAATGGTCAATTCCTACAAATGTCACTGAAGATAGGAGTTTTGTTGGGGAAACATAATACTTGTGGAAGTTCATAGCTTCATTTTCAGTGGTAGTTGTGCCACTCCACACCATAACAACTAGTGGTAAGAGTTTCCAGTGGGTGAAGAATCAACATAAGCCTTTGATGAGTTAAAAAGAAATATTATTCAAGCATTAATGCTTGCACTACCAAACTTGCAGAATCCCTTCACAGTAGAGACATATTGTCGAGTGAATTATATGATAGTAATTGCGACATAAATTATCAATCTGGAGTCGTAATCTTATGAGATGTACGCAAAGTATATGCAGGGTAAGAGGATTTCTAACCTATGCTAATGATTGAAAAGAAACATGTTAAACTACTGTCGTTGAATCTAAATCTAAGAAAGCACAAAATATGCAACTAATCTATGAAAGGAAACTATCCTAATGCTACATAAACTTGAGACTAAAACTGAATCTACGAAATC
>ML837839.1:30137-43512 GCA_009831015.1 Picea engelmannii | reverse complement strand
ATGAGATAGATTTAGACTTTAAGCAAAAATAAACCATGCATGAAACTGAAACAAACACCACCACACCGGTTCCCCCCTTAGGGGGAAAAGAGAAGAGTGAAGCCTCCTTAGCTTCACTTATTTTATTGATATAATTTACAATTTGCCTTTTTTTTTGTTTTTTGGGAGACTTGTGAGTCTTATAACTTGGGCTCACAAGTATTACAAGTTTTTTAGAAAAAGGGTCTTCAAAGGTTCACTTTCAGGATCGAAACCGCCCCAATCTTGGTGAAATCGGATAGGATTTCTCCCTCTTTATTCAATGACCTGCTAGAAAAAAACGAATGAATTAGACTAATTTCACCTAAGAGACACTTGAAGAGTGTATTAAAATGAACAAAATTTAAGCTCAAAGTTTTTTGAAAAATTTCTAAGTAAAAAGGGAAATTTTGTAACTTTTCGACTAGTTTAAAGAGACTAAGAAGGGCTCTATTGGTCACTTCTGTTTGTTGTCATAGAACAGCCAATAAAAGTTACCCAACAGTCTTATCTAAATGATTAAAACACTTCACTCTTTTGTCTAAACAGATTTGAAATAAGAACAAGCAAAATGTAAACTTTGCTCCTAGATCTAGCTTTAAAAAATGAGATAAACTTTGCTTAGATCTAGAAGGTCATGCATGCATAAGATTTTGATTTAATGTAACTTTAGAATGAACTATCTTTGCATGCAGAACATAAAGTAACTTGAAGAATAAAATTTAAATAAATGAGAGAAAGAGATTGCGAGGATCTTCACTTTGGAACTTGAATCTTGGGCTTGTGGGTCCTTGATCAATGGAAGAGGGAAAAGCTTTTATCTCTTGAAGAAGTTGATGAATGAATCTCTTATCCCACTCTACTTCAAGCTTGAATAACCTGTTAGATCTTTCCAACCCTTTCAAACACTTGTTAGTACAGTATTTTCTTACAAAGAAACTTGAAAACACATATTAGTTCATCCGAAAAACATGCATCTTTAAATCTCTGAAAATAAGAAAATAAGAGGATTTAAACAATAACCAAATTGAGTAAATCCTACCCTATTATGTGACAACACACTTCCAAGGCTGAAATATAAAGTAGATACACAAAGATTTTGGATCAAATACAAGGTTACTTCAAGATTTTGCACAATTATCCAAGCATCCACACATCATAACAATGACCAATTGACGTCCAAAGTCCTTTATTCAACAATCCAAGAGTATTACAATAGTTTACAACAAGAAGTATGCTATCCCAAGCTCCAACTAGCTTTTAGCAATGGGTGAATGCTTGCTTAAATAACCAAAGGGAGGAATTCCCAATGGAGGAGGGCGCACCAAGTGGATAAGGAGGGTGCACCACTTGTAAAGAAAATCAACCAAGTGTGTGGGAGTAGGCTGCCACCTCTCCTAACATTCCCATAACTCGCCACTTGTAAAATCTGAAGGAGTGTCGGGGTGCCACCTCTCAAGAGGTTGGCTTCCCCTCATGGGAATGCGCCACCTCTCAAGAGGTGCACACCCCTTTATTTGCACATGCTAAATAACAACCCAAACATGTCCCACTTTGCTCCTTTAGCCAATAAGAATCAACCTTGTATTGCCACATAGCCTTTTGAGGCCTTATTTGTCTTCAACATGTCTCCACATGTTTCCTTGATTTTTGCCCCTTGCTGATTTCCCTGATTTTATTGATTTTTTTGGGTTTTTTGAGCAAAAATGATTTTTAAGTGATTAAAATCACCAATTTTGTTCAACCAAGTGGATACTTGTGTAATATGGGTGCTCTATGTCCTAAAATGAGCACCCCCAAGGCATATGAAATCCCCTAGTACCACTTTTTTAATACATCTTTATTTTTTAATTAAAAATTGTCGAATTGCGGCAAATTTTTAATTAATTGAAAAAATTAAAAAAACCTAAGGGGGACTTAGCACATTTCCATAAGACTCTAGGAGTATGTTTAACATGGTAATATACATTAGACACTAGGCTTAGATCCATGCTAAGACCTAACCATGGGCATATACTCCGGCTCTGGAGGAATTGAGTGGAAAAACTCATAAATTATAAATTGTCTGAACGACAAAATATAATAAATAAGTGAAAAAACACTCCAGAGTATAACTCATGCTTAGGACTAAGGTGGCTAAGACCTTTTACAAGTTCATCATGCAACATCTCTTATTACAATTTTTTATGGAAATGTGAAAAAGGTTGGTCTTTATTGACCGGTTGAACTTCTGAACTCTGAACTTTGAACAATAATGTTCAATCTTTGGCGGCTCGCTGGAAGTCCATCCTAGTGCAACTTTGATGGATAACAGGCCCCACCATAAAGTAAAAGTTAATTAATGTAAAAGATAATTAATATTGTAATTATTAATTATATTTTGAGTTATTGAGGTCGGTCCTATTGTGCCAATAGACACCACTGTTGATGTGTCCAGTCTAATATAAATAAAGGTGATTTCCCCATTGGGGAAATAAAAACACAAGTGTGAGTTTGGAAATTTTAGCAAGTACTTGTTCTTGGGCTGAAGTGCGCACCTCTCTTGGGCACTAGTCTTCTAGGTTTTGTGAGCACCCTTTTGTGTGCTAGGTTTATGGTGTGGGAGGTCTTTCTCTTGAAGAATATAGTAAAGGATTAGCTGGGTTTTCTTCCCTTGTTGAGAAGGGTCTCCCAGGATACTTCTTGTGTACTTGTGCATGGTATTTCTTCTTGTGATCTTGGTTGCTGCAACAAATTGTCTATGATGTAACTGCAATTGTCTATGGTTCAAGTAAAATGCCAAAATTGGAATGAACTTCATGCTTGAGCCTAGCTTAATGAAAAATCAACATGGTTTCAGAGCATAGGTCTTGAAGAACTCATTGCACAAGCATCCTACGAGTCATCCTCTCACTTCTACAGAACCGTACGACCCTCTTAGGGTTTCCAGAAAATCCATATGGCCCTCCTTATTGAGGTGTTCCAGCACTTAATACTTGGACGTTGGGGCTAAAAAGTACACAGGAGTGTACGACCTCCTTCAACGCACCTCCAACAAACTTCAGATTGCATTTTCGAGCATTTTGATTTTTTGGCTCTAGGGTTTCTAGGGTTTCGCAATTTTCTGCAGAAATTTTAGAATTAGGGTTTCTGCAACTCATTGAAGGAGCTCTTCAACTCACCAGTGTTCTCCTAACATTCAAGGCTTATTGTTGGCAGTCATAAGGCCAACAAAACTTAAGGTTGCTAGCCTAGCCTAGCCGTTAGGTTTTCTAGCCCAGTTGACAAGGGGTTGTGATGAATCTAAAAACATGATGAATGAAACTATGATGGAAGACAAGCTTGATGGATCAAGCAAATTCAGTTTCTGGAAGCCAAGACTTCAAAGAGATGAAGACATCAACATTTAAGCACTCTTAGGTATGGTTCCTACTAATGATGATACTTGGTTAATTGACAGTGGTGCCTCCAGGCACATGACCGGTTTTAGAGATCCCCTGACTAATCTTGTTGAGAAAGAGACAAATCTACATGTTGTCCTTAGAGACGATGCTAGATATAATGTGAAAGGGGTTGGAACTTCTACCTTCCAACTAGATTTTGACATGCAGCTTCAGCGAAGTGAAGTACTATATTTACCTGGGATGAAGATGAACCTTGTCTCCATTTTTGCTTTAGCAGACAAAGGCTACAAGGTTACTTTTTCTGAAGGAAGAGTTCTTGCATGGCACAAGGACTCACATATAAACTTTGCCAAAGTAATTGGTGTTCGAGAAAGCAACTTATATAGATTGACCATCAGACCGGTCCAGGCCCTATTACATTATACTATCAACTTGAGTGAGCTATGGCATAGGAGACTTGCTCACATTCATTATAGAGCTCTCCCACCTCTAGGGAAAATGGTAACAAGCCTTCCAGAGATACAGATTTAGCATAAAGGTGTTTGCAAAGGTTGTGCTCTTGACAAGAATGTTAAAGGGTCCTTCTTGAGCAGTAATAGTAGATCCAAGGAAATCTTGGACTTGATACATTCAAATGTGTGTGGACCAATGACTGTTGCCTCCTTGAATGGATATTTGTACTATGTACTCTTAATAGATGATCACTCTCGGAAAACTTGGATTTACTTCCTGAAGAACAAGGATGGAGTCCTTGCAAAATTTCAAGAATTCAAAGCTCAGGTTGAGAACTTGACCGAAAGAAAGATCAAGGTACTAAGATCAGACAATGGAGGAGAATACACCTCCAAGGATTTCAACAATTTTTGTATTGAAGCAGGGATCAAGAGGGAGTACACAGTTCCCTACAACCCTCAGCAAAATGGGGTTGCAGAGAGGAAGAACAGAACTATCATCGAGGCAACCAAAGCAATGATACATGATCAGAGTCTACCTATGACTCTATGGGCAAAAGCATGTATGACAACAGTATATGTTCAGAACATGAGTCCTCATCAGATCTTGAAGAACATAACTCCAGAGGAAGCCTTCATTGGAGTGAAGCTTGAGATTGGACACTTCAGGATATTTGGGTGCCCAATATATTTTCATGTACCCAAAGAGAAGAGATCCAAGCTAGACCCTTCAGGGAGAAAGGGTACATTTGTGGGATACAGTGAATCTTCGAAGGCATATCGAATCTACATCCTTGGTCAGAGACAAATTGAGATAAGCAGAGATGTTACCTTTGAAGAAGAGATAGCCTTACAAAGATCTAGAGAATCTCAGATGGAGATTAACAGTGAGACAATACCTTCCCCCCCTTCAGCAGTTTAGAGGGAGACAAACATTATTCTAGTTGATCCAGTTGATCCAGTTGCTCGAATTGATATGCCCAGAGATATTGCAGTAGGGCATAAAAGGCTTGCTTGGGCTCGACAAACTCTACAGGAGGCAGAGGGACATGCAACCCCTCAAGGGACATCCCGAGAGAGTAAGAGACCAAAGAGATTTTTCGAGCTACCTTTCAGCCATGAGCCACATCATTGACTCCGAGCCTTCTTGTCATGGAGAAGCTACAGGTGAACAGGTATGGCAAGATGCCATGATAGAAGAATACCAATCTATCTTAAAGAATGATGTATGGGATATTGTTCCGAGACCAGAAGGGAACTCTGTAGTGACTTCCAAGTGGATTTATAAAATCAAGCATGCAGCTGATGGAAATATCGAGAAATACAGAGCGAGATTTGTAGCCAGAGGGTTCTCACAAGTAGAGGGAGTTGACTATGATGAGACATTTGCTCCAGTAGCTTGATACACTTCCATCCGATCTATCATTACACTAGCTGCATCCATGGGGTGGAAACTACATCAGATGGATGTAACGACAACCTTTCTCAATGGTGAGATTGAGGAAGAAGTTTATATCGAGCAACCAAAAGGATTCGTGATACACAACGAGAAATCTCATGTGTGCAGGTTGAAGAAAGCCCTGTATGGACTAAAGCAAGCACCTCGTGCTTGGTATGAGAAAATGGATGGATTCTTGATGAGTTTGGGCTTCAGTAAGAGTGCTGTTGATCCAAACGTATATTATCACATTGTTGGCAACGAGTGCTTAATCTTGGTCCTATATGTGGATGACCTATTCCTCATTGGTTCAAAGAGACTCATTGTTGAATGCAAGCAAGCATTGATTGCTAGATTTGAGATGAAGAATCTAGGTATGATGCACTATTTCTTGGGAATAGAAGTATGACAGAGGACTAATGAGATTTTCCCGAGTCAAGGAAAATATACAGTGGAGATATTGAAAAAGTTCGGTATGACAGAATGCAAATCCATGCCTACACCAATGGTGATGGATTTGAAGAAAATGAATGATGCTGATTCAAGCGACATTGATCCACACTTGTACCGACAACTGATTGGATCACTGATGTATCTGGTTAACACCAGACCTGATATATGCTATGCAGTGAATGTGCTTAGCCAGTTCATGAGTCAACTGAGACAAAATCACTGGATAGTAGTGAAACATGTATTGAGATACCTATGAGGCACAGTTGGATATGGCCTGAGATATGCCTCTAGTGTAGACTTAAGCTTACAAGGATATGCCGATGCAGATTGGGCAAGGAGCGCAGTGGACCGGAAGAGCACCTCTGGTTGTTGCTTTACCTTGGGGTCTGCCATGGTTTCCTGGTGCAACAGGAAACTAAGCTCTGTGGCCTTGAGTACTGCAGAGGCAGAGTATATAGCATTGAGTGTGGCAGTCCGCGAAGTAGTGTGGCTTCGCAAGCTTCTGACATATTTATTTGATCACGAGATGGATCCTACCACTATCCATTGTGATAACCAAAGCTGTGTGAAGCTCTCTGAGAACCCTGTCTTTCATGATAGATCGAAACACATTGAGATAAAATATCACTATATCAGAGACATGGTGTAGAGGAAAACAATACACGTGCAGTACCTTCCTACCCATGAGTAGATTGCAGATATCTTCACCAAACCGCTTTCCAAGACGAAGTTCGAGTACTTTTGTGAGAGACTTGGCCTGGTGGAGAATACCTCCCTAGCTGAGAGGGAGTGTCAATGATTATTGCCAAGACGAAGATCGAGTACTTCCGTGAGAGACTTGCCCTGATGGAGAATACCTCCCCAGCTGAGAGGGAGTGTTGATGACTACAACCAAGACGAAGTTCGAGTACTTCGTGCGAGACTTGGCCTGATGGAGAATGCCTCCCTTGCTGAGAGGGAGTGTAGATGATTACAGTTGCGTGAGACATCCTCCAGGACACAGAGTGAGTGAGTCGGCCTGAGCGAGAGCCCATGAGTTGGGTGTGCCCATGAGATGGGTGTGTTGTTCCTCTTTGAGACAGAGAAGGAACGTTGTGTGCCCCTGTGTAGGGAAGATGCCCATGAGATGGGCGTGTCGTTCTCTCTGAGACGGAGATGGAACGCTGTGTGCCCCTGAGAAGGGAAGATGCCCATAAGAAGGGTGTATCGTTTGAGATGAAACGATGTGTTCCTCTGTGAGGGGTGAAGGAGCCAATGTGATGGGTTTACTGTTCTCCTCTGTGCAAAGAGTTGAAATGATGTGATACTCCAGATGATTCTCTTGTGAGACGCAGTGAGATAGAGATTTGTTGAGTTGGACAGGTGATGTGGCTGAGCACAGGTGGACGTGATCCTAGTGGCTGAGCACTAGTGAGTGTGTATTATGATGATTCTCTTGAGAGACGTAGTGAGATAGAGACTTGGACGTCCCTGTGGCTGAGCACAGGTGGACGTGCCCCTAGTGGCTGAGCACTAGTGGGTGTATGAGATCCCTTGCTATATTGTCTAAGAGTTAGACTTACCTGTAACCCTAATTGTGATGTAAAGGGTACAGGTCGGCCCCACCATAAAGTAAAAGTTAATTAATGTAAAAGATAATTAATATTGTAATTATTAATTATATTTTGAGTTATTGAGGTCGGTCCTGTTGTGCCAATAAACACCACTGTTGATGTGTCCAGTCTAATATAAATAAAGGTGATTTCCCCATTGAGGAAATAAAAACACAATGCGAGTTTGGAAATTTCATCAAGTACTTGTTCTTGGGCTGAAGTGCGCACCTCTCTTGGGCGCTAGTCTTCTAGGTTTTGTGAGCACCCTTTTGTGTGCTAGGTTTATGGTGCGGGAGGTCTTTCTCTTGAAGAATATAGCAAAGGATTGGCTGGGTTTTCTTCCCTTGTCGAGAAAGGTTTCCCAAGATACTTCGTGTGTACTTGTGCATGGTATTTCTTCTTGTGATCTTGGTTGCTGCAACAAATTGTTTATGGTGTAATTGCAATTGTCTATGGTTCAAGTAAAATGCTAAAATTGGAATGAACTTCATGCTTGAGCCTAGCTTAATGAAAAATCAACAAAATGAAAGTATGAACTTAGTTATGACAATCGAAGGTCAAGAAGGTGAACTTTACAAAGTCACTGGTCAAGTTATTCAGGCATTAGCTCATGAGATGATCAACCCCTGCGAACTATGGCACAAAAGGTTTGGACATCTCAATTATAATGCTCTCCCAGGTTTGCAAAAGATGGTAACGGGTATGCCAGTTTTTTCTTTTGAGCATGATAGTATTTGTAGAGGCTATGCTCTTGGTAAAAATACAAAGAAAGCTTACCCTCACAGTGATAGAAAAACTAATGGTATATGAGATCTTATTCATTCTGATCTCTGTGGACCTATGACTGCTCCGTCCATGAATGAGTTTCTTTATTATAGCATTTTTATTGATGATTGTTCTCATAAAACCTAGAGTTATTTTCTGAAAACTAAAGATGAATCTTTCAGTAAATTTCAGGATTTTAAGAATCTTGTTGAGAATCAGACAGGTAGACATATCCATGTTTCAGAACAGACAATGGAAAAGAGTTTGACACCCACAAGTATGATGATCTCTATCGGGCTTTTGGGATTAAGAGGGAGTTGATCGTGCCATATAATCCCCAACAAAATGGGGTTGCAGAAAGAAAGAACATGACAATTTGTGAGGCAGTTGGGGCTATGATGTATGATCAGAATCTTCCGTTGTCTCTTTGGGCTGAAGCTGCAAGTACCGCAGTCTATATTTAGAACATGTTTTTTCATAAAGCCCTCGAAGAGAAAACTCCAGAAGAAGTCTTCACCGGTAAAAAGCCTTCAGTTGATCATTTGAGAATTTTTGGTAGTCCTGTCTACATTCATGTACCAAAAGAAAAGAGGACCAAGTTAGAGCCCTCTGGAAAGAAAGGCACCTTTGCGGGTTACAGTGAAACCTCAAAAGCATATCGAATCTATGTACCGGGGAAAAAGTACATAGAGGTCATCAGAGATGTGACCTTCCACGAGGAAGTCGCCTTTCGTCGTTCCAGAGAGCTTACCTGTGATACAGAGGACCAGGAAGCTCCATCTCCAGAACCTTCAGATTCACAACTTTTAGATGAGCAAGGGAGGAGGCCAGAGAGCCTTTAGTGGATCCCACAAGGGATTCTATTGAGTTTCCATTAGAGAAACCTCTTGCCAAAAGAAAGTCAACATGGTGTCGTGAAATTTTAAAGGAAGCAGAAAAACATGCAAAACCTAAAGGAACTTTCAGAGAAAGCAAGAAACCAGATAATTACTCAAGTTTGATAGCTCAGTTAAATGTTGTGATTGACTATGAACCTTCCACTTTTGATGAGGCTGTCAAACATAAAGTGTGGAAGGATGCCATGATAGAAGAATACGAGTCAATGTTGAAGAATGATGTATGAGTAGATATGATCAAATATGAGTACATGGATCCCAATGCGGCATTACAGATCCCAATGTGGTGTTATGGATCTCGAGGCTTGGTACACGTATCCCAATACAAAGTACCCACTTGAAGTGATGGGTCTAGCTTCTTAGCAAGCCATTAGATGATAACACCTAGTGATAACATTTTGGCGTTGTTGCTGGGGATAATGTCCATTCCCTAGGTATTCAAAGTTCGACTTCAACAGAATTTTTTATGAGGAGTGAAAGGTTTTTATTAAGTTTATTCATCTGGCAACCCCATTGCAGGGAAGATCCCTCATTACCTTAGAGATTTGAAAAGACTTGTTGCTTGTAAGGTGAAGCAAGTAGCATTGTGTTGCCTTCGACAATTCACCTTGGCGACTCCACTCCACTGGAATTTGATATATGATTTAAAAAAAATACTTTTCTTTGAAGAATGGAAACAGTAGAAGCCTGGGATTGGATGTGTGCTCCACTTGCTAAAATATTCCAAGGGCTCCACATAAAGGCTAATTGGTTTATTTCATGGAAATAGTAAGTCAACGATATCACATGTCATGATTTTCATTAAGGCCATGGATGAATCTCACAAGATGGTTTCATCTTGTCCAATATTGGTAGGATGGGATTCTTGATTACCATGGTCCATGTCCTTCATCATTTGATGCATCGTGTCTTCTTCCATAAGGTCTTCTTGGGTTGAGTTGATTGACATTCTGTAATTAGAGACAATTTAGTGTGAGTCTTTATTGAGATTACATACCATGTTCCTCAACATGGAGCACTCTACTTCCAACACCTGGTTTTGTTGCTTTTGTTGAACCTGAGTATCCATGACCAAAGCATTTTGGGAGATACATAGATGTTCATTCTCATGAACTTTTGTGGTTATTGAAAAAATTGAAGTTCTATTGTTATTAATAAATTCCTCATGTCTGCAGATCACTTTGTGAAATTCTTAGGCCTCTCTATAGTCCATCTTCATAATCTGTTGCCCAATCAGGGAGGAATTGTAAGGAACCCAAAGATGTGATTCTTAGAAAACAACCCTTATATTCTCTCTAGACTATCACTGCAAATCCGCTTGAAGTGTCATCTCATAAGGGTTATGCCCGAGGGAGTAAAGCAGGGTGGACGAGGGATAGTTCACGAACTCTAGCACTCAGACGACGAATAAAGCCCCCAAACAACCCAAAAGGAACCCGAGGTCACAAGCACCTAGAACCTTAGGCACCACAAAAACAACAACAAGAGCACTGACAGGGCACCACAAAATCATCGAAACACTTTGTACTGAATAAAAAATCCAAGGTAGAGGCCAAATTCAATGAGAAATTCTTACTAGAAAAGCAAGCAGGTCTAGGGCTGGTCGCCACCAAGCTTTGTCATCAAAACCACTTGCAAACTGAGCCATTATCCCACTTGAGTCTTGAGATATCACACCGAAGGTTTCAAAATGTTGGCCAAGAGTTGTGGCTAACATGTGCGAGGTTGGTGGAGAAGTTCCTTTGCATCCTGTCCCACCGCTTGATATCACATGTCATCAAGAATGCCTTGACATGTGTTGGTTGTTTAAAGTCATGATGTGCTTTCATGTTTGATAAAATACAAATGAACTTAGGGGATGGCTTGAACATATAGATCCCCGTTTTTCCTAAGGACCCCTTCCTTGAACTTTGTTTCTTAGTTTGCAAGACCCTTTGCTTGTCGATTGAGGGCCCTCAGGACCTGGAAGAAGATAACCTCTTGAAATATGTGAGTCTCCTTTTGAATCCTTACTATGAGTGATGCTAGCTTGCCATAAGAGGCAGCCTTCTTAGAATTTATTAGACTGATAATTATACTCGGATAGCCAATGACAATTAGAGTCCTCACTCTGTCTGCATTTACTGATATTAGACCCTGAAGGAGGGCATACACTTCATCGTGATTATTTGTGGAAAATTCCTAACCTTTTTTGAGGAGAGCTTAAGAGTACTATCAAGCAAATCACCCACTGTCACTTGATGATTTTCTCCAGTCTTTAAACTAAGAAAAACCTAGCCAAGGGGGGAATCCCTATGTCAACATAAGCCTAATCGTTTGAGTATTGGGTGAAAGGGCTCTGTTATCCCCACTTTTTAGGGATAACTAGGAGATCATGTCTCAAGGCCCACAGGTTTTAGACATGGAGTACCGAGAGCAGGATTGACCTGAGCATGGCCCTGGAGGGCCCATCCTTTTCTTCTTCCATCAACTTTATCTTGTCAGCAACAACAACATCCATCACCATCGGCTTGGTCCTGTATCAGAAGAGGTTCTTGCTCCATGAGGTAATTGGTCCAGGTATCACGGTATGTGTCACTTTTGATCATTGAAACCTTTAAATATATGCATCTGATTCCTTTTATCTCTAACAACTGCTTGGATCTTACATTGGCCCACTTGACCATAATTGGGGAATTGACAGGGTGCCCTAGCAAGCCTGTGCCCATAGGTTTTGGTTTGCCACTAGGGTATTTCTGAAGAGCCATCATCCGCTCCCATCATAGCACCACTGTTTCATCTTGTCTCCTGCTCATTTATCCCATTCCCCTTGTTTGGGCATTGGGTTGACCTATTTGTAGGATTGCACCTTATCTCGTGGGAGGAAGGGGCTAAAGGCCCAGAAGGTAAAAGCTGTTGGTAAAAGACAAAAGTCTAAAATGAAACCTCGAGATGCTTCGCCCAGGGATCCCCGAGAAGGCAATAAAAAGCCTCTCAGCAAGAAACAGGAGGGGCCCGAAAAATAACAAACAAGATCTAGTCAGAGGATAGGGGGTCTCATCACGAGCCAACCTATTAGGTTCATGGGTACCTAGCAGTATGACATTGCCACCATTTGGTTACCACGCCAGGGCAATGACCTTTGGTTGCATGGCCAAGGGAAAGGGGGTCTCATCACGAGCCAACCTTCTCATCTCTGTGAAAGTACTTGTGGGTAACACTGTCAGCTCTGGTCACCATGCCAAGGCAGTGTCCTTTGGTTAGCCCTTGAATAAAAGAATAAAGCAAGAAAAAGAATAAAGACAAAAACGGGCTTGAAAAAAATGCCTCCATGACAGGTACAACTCGCCTTCTACAAAGGCACCCACAGATAACATTATGCATCCTTGACCCGCCCACATGTCTGGACATCCCCTAGCCACATCACATCACTTACATGGCTTGGATGAAATCTTCCTCGAAACTTTCCTTTTCTTGTGGATACTAGCCCAATAGGACGTCTTGTCTTTTTCTCAAATCTTGTATTGCAGGTTTTTGTAATATCTTTGAGCTATTGATTGATGTATCAGGGTTTTTATGCATATGTTTAATAATATTGATGATCGGATGTGATTAACATTGCTATGATCCCGGTGACTGATGAGCCCATGGAGGGCATAGATTTTGATGTGTAGGACCATGCTCGACGGACAGGTACCATTTGGACTGGTACACATGGGGAGATGACCAGTTCGGACCTCCATGGGGCAGAGACAGGATGGAGATGTATCAGGGCTTTTGCACAGAAGAGGAAGAGGACGTTCCATCAGAGGCACTCCGACAGGACTAGACCTAGGGGGGAATGACACCTTTCAGTGGAACGCTAGCCTTGGAAGCCTTAGGACATCCCCATCTTCACCATGACGTCATCCAACTTCATGGACACTTTTGGAGGTAGACTGGGCAGCAGTGGCACGTGTGGCATGTTGGAGAGGACCCTGGGGGGGCTAACGTTTTGCTCCTAAATGTCTCATTTGCCCTAGAAGGGGCTAGCGCCTCCCTTGAAGGGGCTTTTACTCTCTTTGCAGCTCAATTAGGGTTTTAATTTGACAATTTAATGTAAAAACAATATTATTTTGACATTATGGCCTTGTCGACCTTTTTATGACCTAAAAAGTAAAATTAGGTCATTGATACACTATATATTGAGGGTTTTGACTCTCATATTATCATCTTTCACTCACCACTTGGTGAGGTCTGAAATTTGCACCCCATTTGGGTTATTGGCTGATTTGAGGAAGGTGCACTTGTTGAAGGAAGAGATTTTTGGCATTCTATGGTGTTTTTCTTGAAGGAAGGTGTTACAACTAGGGTTTGCATGATTATTTTCTTGATGATTTGTAAGTATTTTTCTGCAAAA
>ML837839.1:5008-20164 GCA_009831015.1 Picea engelmannii | reverse complement strand
GGACGATTCACCCAATAAGTCGTTTTGTCAACCTTCCCATACTCAAACTTGGTAAATTGCATAGGGTCTTTGAGCATTAGTTTATTTTGATGAAGTAGTTTGGACGTACATGCTTAGATGGCTCTTTTATTGATTTGATTTACTCATCATGATGCTTTGACTTGAGATCCTTGGAGGTCGTATCCATTTGTCTTTGCAGGACCCAACTGGTGGATAGTTTTGGAGGAAAAAACCTAGCTTGGGATTCCATGGGGCCTGGAGCCCACATGTTGGATGCCAAGGGCCCACGTGCCAGATCACGATGACTTGCCTTTGGAGGCCTAGAGGACACCTTGGAGGACCTAACCTAGTCCCTACCACCCAAACGTTTTGCTTGAAAGAGGCAAAACATCACTTTCTTGAGGCTTGATGTCATAGAGGGGCTAGGGTTTGGTGGTGATGGAGTTGCTACTTGACACTTGGCATGATTTGATGGGAGGAGACTTGAGGAGGCTATAACGCATGAGAGGGAGGCTTCATGAGCCCCAACAACCTCAACCTTCCACTCCAACGACTTGCTCAAAGGGTCAAAGCATTACCCTTATAGGGTGACGTCATGTTTAGGGTTTTCTTTCATGTGCAAAAGTAAAAATTAAATAATATTATCTTTGTAAAGGGGTAAGATAAGGGTTGTTGACCCCTTGTATTATGTTTTACCATAAGTTATGTGGACAAACAATGTTTAAGGCATTTTGTATAAATAGAGATCATTTGAATCTCATTTCATAACATAACTCTCCCATTGTGAGAAGTATTTGGCTGAACTTTTCGCTATACTTGAGGATTCTTGGTGTTTATCTCTTGTGCAAATGCTTTTTGGTGTTATCTCTTGGTGATTGGATGAGCTAAGGTGGTGCACTCCTCTTGAAGACTTGCTTTCTTGCTATTGGATGGTAATTTGCTTGGTGAACTAGGGTTTGATCTCTCTCTTTCTTGGAATTGGTAAGGAAAAATCTGCATTGTTAGTTATTTTTTGCTCTTTCTTGGTTATTGTTGGTTTAAACCCTAGGAGGAGTATGTTGGGTACACCCTCCACTAAGCTTCATTTAATTTGCTAAGTTTACAAGTCTTTTTGCAAGGGTTGCTAGGAGGAATACGAGTGTGTATGCCCTCCTAGACTTTACCCTAGTTTGATTAGCATACCCTAGGGAGTAAGAGTATTTACACCCCTAGGGATCTTGTTGATCCAACTTGTGTTTAAAGACTCCATTCACCCAAATATTAAAGGCACAAATCAGATTTTTTACATTGGAGATATAAAATACTTTCCTCAGTAAACGTGAAAATTCATTCTTTTGAAATTGTCAAATTTGGAATCAATTCTATGTTTTATATGCTTGGTTGAGCCACTATTTGCAAAATATTTCTTGCTGCTGTTATAAATTTTCATCTACATCCATTAGGGCTGCAGAAACCCCAATACATTTTCATTTATAACTTACTACTCAACCGTGGAAAGTTGCTCAAAGTTTGCCACATTAATCTACTAAGGCTAATGCACTTTTTGGGTGGATTGTTGGCAAGTTTTGATGGTTGATTTCTATGCTGTAATAACTTGTTTGTTACAGCCCTAAGGCTGATAATTATTTCTGCAGAACTTGTTTACAACAAGTTTACATTGTTTCTAAAGTTTTATGCTATCTTCTTGAGCTAAACTAGTCATTTGATAGCTTGTCTCTTGTACTTTTTACTAAGCTTTAAACAACTTTATTTTGCAGCTGTCATTGTCATTTTGTTGCTGATATACATCATTATTTGCTACTGCAATTAGGGACAGCAAGCCTAACCTGCTTGTCCACCTAACATTATACGCATATACTTGGCTTGTTCTTGTGTCTCGAGCAGGTACATCACTCTTTGCAGGTACTCTTACCTCTTGGCAACCTTTGGCTACCACCAGGACTCTTTCTCAAGCCTTTCCGTGCTTTTAACATCTTGACCTATAGGGGGACCCTCATTCATCTCTTCACTTTCCATCTCTTTCCCCCTAGGGTCACCGAGATTCCCCCCTTGAGGTGATTCTATCATCTCTAAAGTGACAGGAATACCTACCTAAGGTGACAGTGGGTAGGTGTTCTCAAAGTTGTCGTCATTTGGTGGTTGGGTCGGGCTTTGCCCAACCTACAACTTGTGCGATATGAACGTGAACCGCCAACAATTTTAATGCAAATTGAGATGATGCTCAAAGTGTAAATGCTGGTGCTTAAGTGTGTAAATTGTTGCAATTATGCCAAAATGAGGAGCATTTATGAAATGGAAAAAATCATGCAAATAGATCTAGAGATTAGCTCTCATATCATTAACTTAGAATTTCAGATAGTTCATAAGGTGCAAATAAAAGAGTCTGTAGGTGTGTGAGAAGAATAATTTATCCACCATTTAGAGAAACGAAAGAGATATTACACTCAGACTTTTAACTAGCAGACAATGCCCAAATAGATATTAAGTTTGCTGTAGTTAGGTAAATGATTGTTGTTCCTCAAGATCATAGTTTTAAGTGTCCACAACCATAAGTGTTATGCCAAAATGAAATGCGGAACAATCATAGAACATCCGAAAGTGAAACAAGGCATCCAATTACTGTCAATTTTCACACGCAACCTTATGTGAGTAATTTTCAAATTGCTTCCTAGTGAGCAAATAGTAAACCCTAGCTGTTATCATTGAACAATTTTACATTGAAAATTATTGACTGAAAATATATGCAGTGAAAACAACAAGATCAAAGATGAATCATCAATACACAAGAGATACAAAATTTCTATTCGGTAACCTTGTCAAATTCAGAAATTTTGAGGGCAAAACCAGACCTCCTAGCCAATACAATTTCACCAAAAAATGAGGACAACCTTGTCCTCCAAAACTAGAAAAATCAGCAAATACAAACTTAACAAAATACTCGGAAACTTCCTCTGCTTGCAAATCTACTTAGCTACCACTTGTACCCTTGCTTACGTCAGTCGTACGAATTGCTGTACCTGCTTGAAAAATTCGCACATGCGAACTGTTCTGTCCCCTTCACACGTGCAGACCTGTTGCATGACTATTCACACGTGTGGACCTGTTGCTTGACTATTCACACATGCGGACCTGTCAGTACAGTATGGTCTGTTCGTATTGTTCCTCTCGCATGTGCAGATTGTACAACCTTCACACATGTGGTCTGTCCTCACACGTGCGACCGTACTATTCCTCCACACATGCGGCCTGCTGCTTCTCTTTCTTCCTCACATGTGTGTCCTTGGCTGAGGCAGAAACAAAAAATCCTCCTTGAAATTTTAGGCTAGATTTGCCACAATTGCAAAATTTCCCTTGTTGAAATTTTCAAGCTCCTAGCACAAGTGCACTCTCACTTATGCTAACTTCATAATGACACAATAAGGTTTGTCACAATCTCTCCCCTCCTTATATAAGAGTCTTATGAATGAGTCTAGGAACGCCTTCTAAACTCAACAATTAATTAGAATATTTTATTCTTCTTTGTGTGTGTGAAACCCCAACACAAGCCCATAAATCCCCTCAACTTGCCCATGAGGCCAATTTCACTGGAACGAAAGGATAAATTGGTTCCAACGAAGATTCCCACATTCTTGACACCTTGGCCTCTTGTGGGATTGCTTCCTGAAGCTACAAAAGCTTCAACACTCCCTCTTAGCGAGGGAGGCATTCCATCCTCCATCACCAGTAAGTATCTCTGTCTCACATATGGGGTTTGCTACCACATCTGCACTCTAATTCTCTTGATTGGATGCTTCCTCTGTCACTGAAGCAAATCCTGCTCTCCAATCCTCCTGACTTGATGCATCCTCGGCCATTGAAGCAAATCATGCTCTCCAGTCCTCCTGACTGGCTACTCCCTCTGTCATTGAGGCAAATCCTGTTGTCCAATCCTCCTGACTAGCTACTCCCTTTGTCAATAAGGCAAATCCTGCTGTAACAAATGGGTCCTCCATGGAGGATACACTGCTCTTAGAAGCCTCTTGCTTTAGAGCCTCCTGTCTGGCCTTTTCAACCCATGACACATGTCTAGAAGACTCCTCTCTTCCACCTATCCCCGAAGGTAGACTCCCTCTAGATGAGTGATGCTCCCTTTAAGCCTGCTAACTCCCCATGATGTCCAACTTCCTCTGAACAATCCTGGAAGGTTGCAGGAGCCACCTACTCATCCTCATCTGTCTCTCTGCTATTGTTGGCCACAACTCTCATAGGTTGGCCCCTCAACTTATATAAGTTGCCCTCCCTAACTCCAAGAACCACCGCTGATATGAAGCTAGATTGTCTGGGCACAAACAACACCTGTCCAACTTGAAACAATATATGGTAGCACTTCATCAATCTCCGAGACTGAGAGAACACCCTTTCCGAGTTCTGGCACCCATAACACATTTGACACTCTCAACACTTCTCTTCAGTCCAACCTGAATGATACTGTACCAGATCTTCGTACTGCATGCTTGGTTCCCATACCAAGCTCCACACACAAGTCTGAGCTAGTCTCAGTGAAGCTGTCAAATAACTCTCGTGCACTTGTAATATGGCAAGACGTTCCACTATCCACCAACCAAGTCCTCCTGCTGGAAACTGTACTTGAGAGGGCAGAGACCAACAAGAGCTCCCTCTGGAACCTGTCTGCAACCTCATCAACCTCTGTCGTTGATGCCTGCTGCCTTCTTCCCCTTCCCTTCCGGTGTGGACACTGTGAAGCATAGTGGCCATAATCATGACACTCAAAACATCTGATCTTGCTAAGATCCTTCTTTCGTTTTAGCTATGGAGAAGCTTCTCTCTTGTGAGAAGCCCTTCTCCCAGGAGAACATCTTCTGCCCTTCCTAGTGCAGGTTGCAAAGGCCTAGTTCTCATTGCTGCTACTCTTCACCACACCATCCAAATCATCCCTGGATACTAACAGAGTCTCCTCTTGGATACAATTAGTCCAAAGTTTATCAAAGTTTGGTAACTTCTCTCGTGCACAGATCCCTTGCACAAATGGTTCCCAAGACCTGGGAAGACCTCTCAACGCCACATTCACCAACTCAGCTTCCTCCAACTTATCACTGATGGCCACAAGCTGATCTCGGATCTGTGTAATCTTCATAAGATAGTTCACAACTGTGTCCTCACTAGACATCTTGACAACTTGAAGTTGGTGCATCAAATGCAACTTCCTGCCTGTATTCCCATTCTGGTAGAGAGCTACTAAAGCATCATACATTTCCTTGGCAGATGTCTTCTCGGAAATGTGAGGAATCAAGTGATCCTTCACGAATTCTAGCAACACCCACTTGGCCTTCACTTCCTTCTTCTTGTGAGTTGCCAATTCCTACGGATCGGTAAGACTTGCAACCACTCCCTCAACATAATCCTTGAGGTCATTCTTTTCCAATAGAAGGAGAACCCTAGCCTTCCAAGCCTAGAAGTTGGTTGCCCCTTCCAACCTGTCCTCAATCTTCAATGTGTTCACCATGGTGGCCTGCCTAGAATAAGAACAAGAACAAGAACAACACTCTTCTAGTGTTGTAGCCAAAAATGTGCCTCAAGATGATCCCCTTTCTCTTCAGATCCATAGCTCTGATACCATGTCGATTTTCACATGTAACCTTATGTGACTAATTTTCAGATCTGCAAATTATTTCCTAGTGAGCAAACAATAAACCCTAGTTGTTATCACTGAACAATTTTACACTGAAAATTATTGACTAAAAATATATGCAGTGGAAACAACAAGATCATAGATGAATCATCAATACACAAGAGACACAATTTTTGTTCTGTAACCTTGTCAAATTCAGAAATTCTGAGGGCAAAACTAGCCCTCCCAGCCAATACAATTTCACCAAAATCTGAGGACAACCTTGTCCTCCAAAACTAGAAAATTCAGCAATTACAAACTCAACAAAATACCCAGAAACTTCCTTTGCTTGCAAATTTGCTCAACTGCCACTTGTACCCTTATTGATGTCAGCCGTACAACTACTGACGTCAGCAGTACAGATTGCTGTACTTGCCTGAAACATTCACACGTGCGAATTGTTTTGTCTCCTTCACACGTGCGAACCTACTGCTTGACTATACGCGTGGACCTGTCCGTATAGTACGGTCTGTTCGTATTGTTCCTGTTGCACGTGCGGAAAGGTTCTTGAGGGACGTCCTAGGCTTGTACCTAGGACTTTGTGCCTTATTGCAGAACCTTGGCACATGTGATGGAGAGCAGTGGGTCATCTAGTGACTCACCACCCTCAGACAATGGCTGTCACATTCTCATGACCTTGGACGATGGACAAATGGGCTTGGTTTGAGCAATTCTGGTCATTATGCCACACATAGGCTGGGCAGAGTACCCTTGGGATCTTGTGCACAGAGGATGGAGGACGTTGCAATAACATGTGTTTTGACATCACTTGGAGACATGATTGCAACCCTCTCAACCTGGGACGTGGCCTTTGGAGGCCCTTGACGTCACCTTCTATCCCTTGACGTCATCTTCTTGGCTAGGGTTTTGATGGATGGATGGGCATCGAAGATGATTGGCATGGCTTTGGGTGAGGAGACACCTCACTTCACACTCTCTCACCCTCATAGGATGCCACTTAGCCTTTCGAGGCCCAACGTTTTCCTTTGGAGGCATGATGTCACCCTCTCCTAGCTTGATGCCACCCTTTTAGAGCATGATGTCACCCTTTTTAGGGTTTTGTGATGTATTGTTGTATTTTGGCATTATGTTAGAGGCAAATTAAGGTCGGTCCCATTTCTATTTTGTAGTTGACAAATTATGTGGACGAATCTATTAGGGTTGCCTCATAAAATAGCAAATTGGTTTTTGCAATTAGCGTTTTATCTCTTGGTTTCTTGGATAAAGTGAATTTTCTGCAATTATTCTTATACTATCAATATTTCATTGTAAATTTGCTATTTTATGCCAGATGTCTTGCTTGGTGAAACCCTAAGAGAGGAACATAAGTGTTTCTTTCTTTCACAAGGTGATTTTTGTCCAATTGTGAAAGTATCCATGCTAGGGTTAGAACTCTAAAGCCCTAAAGTGCTAGCACTTTAAGATTTTAGCTCCAGACTTTTGATCTTTGACCTAATTGAAGCTACAAGAAGGGTGGAAGAATTTCTAGGGCCCAAATGTGCTTGCAGCCTTGCACCCTAGAAATCCTTCTCCTCAAGATTCAAAACCTAAGGCCCAAATGTGCTTGCACCTTAGGGTTTGAATCCTACCTCTTGGTTGCAATTAGATCAAGCTTCAAGCTTAGTTACATTTTCTGTTATAAGACTCCATACCCTAAAAGGCACTGATCTAAGAAGCTATTCTCTTGGTGAACTGATTGACAAACACTCACTTTCAATTCTCTCAAGCCCTCTACTAATTTAACTAACACTAACATTGGCAAACTCACTAATTTTCTTGTTGCTGTTATAAAAGTTTGCTACAGCCATCTGATAACACTCTAATTTGCTGCAAACACTCTTGTAAAGGCGGCCTAACTCATTAAGAAATTGCATCTAACAATTGGATAATGTTCTAGTGGATGTATGCTAAGTTTTCATGGTCATTTGCTGCATTTCTGAGCATTAATTGTTGCTTCTGTTACAAATCATGTTATGCTGTTATACAATTGTTTATTGCTGCAAATTTGTATCAACTATTGCAACTTATCTTGTCTAGTGTCATAAGAGGTTGTTCTTGCATAATTTAGCTTGGAAATTGTTATATATATGCTGCAAAGTGTTTTTGTTCTGGGCAGGTACTTAAACAACTTCACACCTATTATCTTTCCTTGACCTAGGGCAACCTAGGCTTGGTTACAATACTTTCTATTTGATCCTTTGAGGTCACCAGGGAAGCCTCCCTTGTGGTGGACCTCTTCCATCACTAAAACGAGGGAAGTTCTTACTAAAGTGACAGTGGTAGGTTCTTCCATAGTTACACAAGATTTGAGGTTCTTGTGTCGGGCTTTGCACAAGTACAAATACTGCAATAACAAGTCTCATTGACCAAGTTTTGGTCATCTGTGGACATTAATATAATATAATATAATTTTATGATTATATTCTTACCAATGATTGATTTAATTGTGGAGAGAATCCCCTCTTTGCTATTAAGCCAGCTAGTTTATTTTAGTCCCTTGGAATGTAATTTAAATTCTGTCTTCTGAGTTTTCCACTAGCCCCATAGTTTCTTCAAAGATGTCATATATAGTTTCCAGCTAATAATTTTCTGATTTGATTTGGCTAATGATTTTCTTATTTGATTTGACTAGATTCACAACTAGATGGAGTCTCCCTAAACTGGAAGTTTAGTAGCTCCCTTGTCGAAATAACGCTTCAAACCTCACATTAAGGCCACTAATTCTGCTTAATTGTTTGAAATGAAGCCCATTCGTATTCATTAAATTAGACTCACTCATTTTACCTCACACCTAATTTCTTCTCGATCAGTTTCTTTTTTGTAAGGTCCATCAGAATTGTTTTACTAAAAAGCCTTATGAACAATTTTAGGTGGGGTTATGGTCCACTAGTGTGGGAATTTTAATATTTGCTTCTTTAATAGTGTACTGAAGTGGTTCTACAGTCTACTAGATGTAATGAAGCTTAATATTTTATGATTATATTTGAGTGAAGCTTTTGAAATGAGTGCAAATAATTTTCTATTTCAGTCAAACGAAATTCCTGTCAAATTCTAGCTCCAGATAAAGAATTTGGAGCTGAGGTGAATGATGAAGTGACATTTAATGGATTATGATTCATTAGGTTATATTTTGAGCAATTTTTGTGTTCTGACTCCTGAGTGCAGTATCATCCAGATATCAACAAGAGTCCTGGAGCTGAAGAAAATTTCAAGAAGATTGCTGCTGCATATGAGGTATTCCTAGATCTAAATTTGAGCGGATAGGTTTTTACTACTCCAATTTTATAAGATTAGGTTTAGGATAGCTTTCATTAATGATGCCATTAATTTTCTGCTTACTTTAAAGCTGACTCTTAATATGTAGATACTAGATAGAGCAATTAATTACATGACCATTCAGATATGAATGAGAGCCTGTGATTTCTGTAGTTAATTACAGTAGACTTTGACATATCATGGTGATATTACTGGTAGCATTTCAGAGTTATCACTATCGGTTTACCTTTAGGTTGTTGTCTTTTTTTTCCCCTTGAAATATAGATCCGGGGAATACCCCCAGGTATTTCCCCTCATTCGGAGGATGGTAGCCAAGGTAAACTGGCCGATGCAGTTTTGGTGCCTAACCTGGAGGGGACATTGAGTGAGGCCCATAATATCAAGAATATGACAGAGGCAGCCAGCCCAGTGACTTGACCCCGAGGTCTCTTGTGTGCAATTCACAACACTCAACCACTTGAGCTAACCCACCGGGCTTTTAGCTTGTTGTCTTACCCCATAGGGCATTGATTTCCATTGTTATCAGGTTGATTGCATATTATCAGCAATGCTGTTTACTGTAGTTCCTCTTACATTTAGTGTTAATGTTTTTCTCATCGAACACCATTTTTTCCAGTTTTGGAAGTTGTATTCCACTTTGCTCTTGATCATTTTATATGAAAATTCAAATTGAAAATATGAAAACATCTTTAATATAGAAAGAAGTGCATGTCTTATTCCACTTTTTTCTTGATCAGTTTATATTAAAACTTCAAATTGAAAATTGGAAAACATCTTTAACATATGAAAAGTGTAAATTGGTTTTTGAGATTTTGATTCACTTACAAAATGCAGAAAAAAATGTTATTAAAAGGCAAAATAGAAGTATAATCTGTATTGCATATGGTTGGCAATGTAGACATGGCATCGACAACATAAATTGCATTCTAATTTCTACGTGAACTTGTTGCACCTAGCAGGGAGCAAACACATATAAGCAAGCATTTACACCCTTCAATTATGTCCTTTTCTTGCACTGAAAATGAATAAGTTCCTAGAAAAAACCCTCGTAGGGAGACCAATCCCCTCTCTGCAATGGTCTCGACCCTTGTAGATCTACCCTGGCATTGGATGGTTGATATAGAGCACAAATATAATTGTTTGCAATTTTTTTTAAGAAATTGAAATTTATGTTAATGTTCTTGAAAACAAAAATAGGTCAAAGGAACTAAAAAGTACAAGAAGTACAGCTAGCCAGATAAAGAGATAGAGGGGTTGCAAAATGCATCCCCTAAAAGGAGACAATGTTTGTAAGAACTTATTTAAGCCTTATAAGTTATAAGAGAAATTGAGCAAAACATTGATTCCATTGCGTAAATTAAATTAAGCTGTCTCTTGCCATAGTTTGGACAATTTTATGTTTTGAAAGTGACCAAGTCTACAGTTGTCGTACAATATTCTAGTTGTTATGGCCTAGGTAGCAGCAGAAGCAAGTGTTGGGAGTCTGAGATGCTGCTTGCAGAGCTGAATGACCCACCATGACCACTGTTGACATTGTGTAGAGGAGAATCTGGTGCATGGTGTAGACCCTTGAAGACTCGTCGAACCCACTGCAAAGAATTGAAGACGAATTTGAAGAAAATGTGTGAGTGAGGAGTGAAACCACCTGGAAAAGAATCCATGTAGGCAGATACTAGACATAGACCTGACACATGCAAGATCTAGGCAGACGTGCGAGAGAAGAAATCTGAGTGCAGAAAACAAACAATTTTTTTATTAGAGAGCATAAGTTTTTTTGTTTTTTTTTTTTAATTTGTTTTTATAACCTTAGAGCGATCATATAACTATTCTTTTTTTTGGGGCAAGGAGAAGAAAAAATACACCAGTTGTGAGCATATGCCATGGAAAGAGAATTTTGTGTCTAGGAGGAAGGGTTGCATTGTTCAGGAATTCGTGCCCTAGCAACAATTTGCAAAGCATATGCATAGGAGTGATGTGTTGCCTAGTAAGAGGTCAATTGCAGAAGTTTTTTTGTGCCCTAGCAGGCGAATCTTATGTAGATGTATCAGCATATTGTAAGCAGATTTGGGAGTTTGTGCCCAGCACCTGAAGGAAGTCTTTTCTGTGATTAAAAAAAAGTACTTTAAAAATCCGAAAATTTCCAATTTGTTTGAGAGCAGTGGGAATAATTGTTTTTAAAGTAGTTTGGAAGAAGTATTTGCAGAGATTTTTCAGGTTCTGGAAGTAGAGAGGACAGTCGATTGTGGCAGTACAATGGGAATGATAATTGAGGTGTAGTGGCTGAGTTGAGGTCAACAGATATTTTTGTTTAAGCGAAACAAAGGTAATTTGATAGACTTAGTTTAAAACTCGGATGTTAAAGATGTTAGGTGGTCAACATACACTGTCAAAATCACAAAAATTAAATCGACAAAAAACTAGATGCCATAGCTAGATTTGAACAAAGAAATAGAGAAGGTGAGTCTTCAATGCCTAGAAGACCTGCTAGAATTGCAAGAGGGAGAAAGAGTTAACCTCTGTGAATTTTTCCCTTATGAGGGAAATACTAAATTGTTAATTGTTTAAACCCAGTGCTGTTAGTGAAGCTAAGAAAAGTAAGGAATGGAGTTATGCAATTGATGTGAAGTTTGTAGCATTACAGAAAGATAAGACCTGGAGGTGGTCAGATTGCTTGAAGGGAAGAAGTCCATTGGTTGCAAATGGGTCTTCCAAACAAAATATATGATAGAGGGCTCCATTGACAAGTATAAGGTGAGGCCAGTAATGGAGGGTTATGCATGACAGGAAAGGGTAGATTTTGAAGAGAAGTTTGCCTCAACAACAAAAATCATAAGAATTGGGCTGGTGTTAGCATTGACGACACAATATGGTAGGGGCATCTCTCAAATGGATGTGACAAGTGCATTCCTAAATGATCTTGAGGAAGAGGTCTGCATGACTTGGTTGTGGAAGGCTTTGAGGAGGAAGGTAAGGAGCATTTGGTTTGCAAATTGATAGAAGCATTGTATGGCTTGAAGCAAGCATAGAGGGCATGGTACTAGAAGATCGATGAGCATTTGAGAATAACTAGTTTTCAAAGGAGTGCATCAATTTGAATATGCACATAAAACAAAGTGGCAAGCACATCATTATACTAGTTGTTTATGCATATGATCTCATAACCACAGGAAGTGGTGCAGGTGCAATTGCTAAAGTGAAACAGGACTTGGAGTTAACTTTTGAGAAGATAGATTTATGGATTTTGCATTACTATCTTGGTTTAGAGGTGTGATAAAAGGGAAACATGTTTATTCTCAAGAAAACAGGCTAAAGAATTGCTTAAGCGATTTAGTATGATTGATTGCAAAGCATCGACAACACCATTAGAGATCGGGTTGAAGCTATCTACAGAAGAGTAGCCATGAAAGGTAGATGCTACTTGTTATCCCCCATTTCTAGGGATAACTAAGGAGATGATGTCTCGAGGCCCTTAGGTTGCAGACATGGAGTGCTGAGGGATGGATTGACTTGTGATGTCCACTTACATAGATGAAGACATGCTTCACCACCATACTTCTCCGATTCATCATGATGGCATTGATCGCATCTACTTGTTTTCAGAAGATAGTGGATCTTGCTCCATGAGGTACAAGTCAGGTATTGTGGTAACTGTCGCTTTAATACTTGAGACATTTGGATATGTCGCATTAAAGGCTGCTCTTGATTATAAAACGTCTTCTTGGAAATTATGCTCTTTGCCTTGTTTCACCTTGGTGGTTGACATTGTGCCCTAGTAAGTGGTCACCCTTGGGGAAAGGTTTGCTACTGGGAGGTCTCCTTGATGAGTCATCGTACCATTCCCGATCATATTTGTCACTTTCCACACTTCATCCTTTTTGTCTCCTCATCTTTTGGGATTTTTGGGTGTATTGACAGAAGAAGGGATTGTACCTGTTTTCATGGGAAGAAGGGATTGTACCTCATTTCATGGGAAGAAGGGGCTGAAGGCCTAGAGGCTTGTAGCTGGCGAAAGATAAAAGCCAATCATAAACCTTCTAGATGCTCGCCCAGGGATCCCGAGGACAATAAAATGTCTCTCATAAGAAACTAATGGGACTTGTAAAATAAATAACAATCTAAAAATGCCAACCAAGGAGCATGTGTGGGCAATGTTTTTCATGCTTAGGTAGAAGTCCTAGACACTGTCTTCAACTCGAGGAAGCATAGTGTGACCAAGGTAGAGTCAAGGTGGGCAATGTTTTTCATGCTTAGGTAGAAGTCCCACTTTGGCTTCAACCTGGAAACACTTTAATTAATTAATGGCAATAAATGGGTTTGGAAAAATGTTGCATTGAAAGCGAAAGTGCAACACACCCTCTACAAAGGCACCCATAAATGAGATAATACGAACCCTTGTATGTCATGAACCCCATTCCCAAAAATCTTACCCCCATCCACTTCATCTTCTTTGCATGACTTAGAGAGGGTCCACCTAGGAAACACTCCTTGACTTGAGGAATAATTCACCCAATAGGTCACTATGACAACCCTCCCATACCTAAACTTGACAAGTCACATAGGGTCTTTGAGCACTTGTTTAATTTGAAAAAGTAGTTTTGATGCACATGTTTAGGTGGCTCTTGTATTAAATGTGATTTTACTTCGGATGATACATTTGATTTGAGATCCTTGGAGGGCGCATTCATTTATCTTTGCAGGACCTTGCTTGGTGGATGTTTTTGAAGGAACAAGCCTAGCTTGGACATTCATTGGGGCTTGGAGCCCACATAGTGGATGCCATAACCCACACCTTGGGAGCTGACAGATGGTGGACGTTGCCTTTGGAGGCAAGAGAAGACACCTTGAAGGACGATACCTAGCCCTCACCTTGCCCAACAATTTTCCTTTGGAGGCCATACGCCACATTTTTGGGCTTGACATCACCTTGGGGCTAGGGTTTTGTTGATGGTGGCGAGGTTTGATGATGATTTAACATGTTTGATGGAGAGGAGGACACTTACCATGGTGCCACATTTCCTTTGGAGGTGCCACGTTTCCTTCAACAACCTAACGACTTGCTAAAGATGCCAAGACGTCACCCTCTAGGGTCATGGCGTCATCTTTTAAGGGTTTTCTTTTGTGTAAAAATCAAATTATAATTGTAAAGGGGCAACTAGAGGAGGTCAGCCTCCCTAATTGTGTTTTACCCTAAAGTTATGTGGACAAATTCTATTTTGAGGTTTTGTATAAATAAGAGACCTAGATCATTTCATTTTCATAATATTCTCACTTGAGAATAAGACATACTTGGCCAAAATTTTAGACATACTTGGCCAAAATTTTTGCCCTCTTTGGGCATTTGGTCTATCTCTCTCTCTTGTGCAAATTTGTGGATGCTTACTTGTCTATTGTGGAGCTAAAGTGGTGCGCTACCCTCTTGGGGGCTTATTCCTTGCACGTGGATGGAATTTACTTGGTAAATGAGGGTTTTATCTTGCTATCTTGTCGAATTGGTAAGAAAATTTTCTTATTTTGTTGGTAATTTCTTCTTATTTCATGCTATTCTTGTCTAGAACCCTTGGAGGAGTATAAGTGCATACACCCTCCACCAAGTTCATCTTAATTGTTATTTGATAAATCATTTTTAAAGGTTGCTAGGAGGAGTAAAAGGGCTTACACCCTACCAGATTTACCTTGTTGGATTTACTTGCTCTAGGGAGTAAAAGGGCTTACACCCCTAGAGAAGTTGTGGATCCAACTCTTACGATCAAGACTCCACTACCCAATAGATTAAAGCACTAATCTGAAATTGCATTGGAGAAACACAATCGTTGCATTGGAAAACGTGATTTGTTGAGATTTTTCATTTGCCTAAAGTGGATTCAATTCTACATGCTATTAGCTTGCTTGAGCCACTAGGGCATCTAGCTTAGCCAAGGATTTCTTGCTGCTGTAATCAATCTAATGCTACAGCCATTAGGGCTGCAGCAAATCTCATTCAAACTCTTTCTTCTACTCAATTCCACCATTGAAATTTGCTTGGAAGCCATAATTAATCTACTCGTCATTCACTATCTTTTGGGTGGTTTTTTCTTGATTTTGGTGGTTGGATTTTACTGCTGTAGAAAAAGTTTGCTACAACCACTTGGCCGTCATAATAATTTGTTGATAACATTCTCTAACAACCTTCTATTGTCACTAAAGTCTTGTTCCATTTCACTAGAGTTAAACTA
>ML837838.1:21943-41382 GCA_009831015.1 Picea engelmannii | reverse complement strand
CAGGGACACGTGGCGAGAGATCCCAGAAAGTCGGAGTTCGGAAAATCGGGAATCGGTGTATCGGGGATTTCAAGGACATGAAACCCTTACATTACAAAACCGCGATATGCGAAATCCCGATATCATCTTGAGTCGTCGATACAAGGGACACATGGCAAAGGATCCCGAAGAGTCGGAGATCGGGAATCGGGGTTCTCGGAGACAAGAGATTTGTGCACAAGGAAATCGTGATATGCGATTCTCCGATACGATCAGGACCGTCCATCATTTGAGGGACGCGTGTCAGTGGATCTAACATAGTCGAGGTTCGGCATATCGAGGTTTACGAATGCAAGGAACTCTTGCCATACGGAATTCGCGAACCGCGAAACCCCGATGAGTGGGAGCCAGCTGTCAAGCCCACTAGCGGAGGAGGACGGAGTTGTAGGAAGGACGTGTGTCAAGCACCTGGAGAGAATTCGCGAATCGGGAATTCGCAATTCCCGTGGACATGTGTTTTGTGTCATCACAAATGCCAAAATCCTGATGGGAGGTTATACGGTGGTGGTATTATGGTAAGCGGTCACATAGACTATTGTATAGCATAGAGGGATAATGCGTTAGGAGCATATCGGGGATCAGAGAACTACGAGTTCTGAGAACTCATGAATTACGACAACGGAAATCCTGAAACTCTTATAGGAGTAGCCCCGTACAGAAGGTAATACCACGGTCGTAAAGGCAGTAAACCACAGGCTTGGCCTGGGGACTTAATGCGTAAGGAGCGCATCGGGATTTGGAGGATCACGAGTCATGGGGGTGAATGACTTTTGACTTTAGAAACCCTGAATCCCGATAGTGAACCAGGGATTGGAATTTCGCTAAGGCAGGTTTGTGGGAACTTCTCAACTGCGGGAAATTAACCCAAAAATTTTAAATTATGATAGTGGATGTGTTACAGTCTTCACCTCTGCCTATTCATAAAAGTGAGATCTGTATTGCATCTCCTCTCGAAATTGATCACCCTTGTATCCTTGAGGAGGTTGATAATAATTCACAATCTTCTCAAATCTTGTTACCCTCCGTTATTCCTGCTGAGCCTTGCCATCAACTTGTTAATCCTCATGATCATCCCACTTTTTTTCAAATTAAAATAAGAAATACATTGTGTAAACCTATGAGGCTTCCATATCACCTTAACCCTTATCCTCTTGATTCCTTTGAGTATCTTCCTCGGTTTTCTGGGGAGGATCATGTTACAACTGAGAGGAACTTGGGGGCCTTTGAGAACTTTATTGATCAGTTTGAGATCATTCATGATGATGTTACCATGAGGTTGTTTTCACATTCCCTATCTGGACATGTTGTTGTGTGGTTTATATGTCTGGAGGTCGGTTCTATTGGTTCCTAGACCGAGCTATGCCATGATTTTTTAAAGTGTTGGGGTGAGAAAAAATCACTTGATCAATATTGGTTTGAGTTTAATGCCTTGAGGAGAGGGGAAGAGGAAGCCTTGGTTGTCTTCAAAAAGATGTTTTACAAAGTTTATCATAGTATGATTGTGGACATTAGACCCACAGAGACTCCTGCCATAGTGTATTATGCCATGGCTCAACATCCAGAGCTTGTCCTTCTCCTGAGAGAAAGGAAATATTCATCGTTAAGAAATTTATTTGAAGATGATGTAGATGTCGAAGAGAACATCAGGGCTAGAAAGTGGTTTCATAGGCAGGCATATCTCAAAAATTTGCATGTACATGAGCAAGAAGACTGTCAATCTGTTTCAGATTCTGAGCAAGAAGATAGTGAATATGAATCAAATCTGGAACAACAACAAGGTAGTAGGTATGATTCACAGTTGGAATCAGGTTCTTCAACATTTGCAGATTTTTCTATGGGCAGGATTGCATATCAATCTTATGATCAGTTTCCAGAACATTTTGAGCATGTAGCAGTGGTTGATTGCATAGATAATTGTATTTTCTTTGTTGATCATAGTTATGATGTTCTAAATCCCACTGCACCTTTATCTTGTGACCATTATTATGAATAAGAGATGAAAATTGTTGATGATCAAGAGTTGGTTTCAAAAGAACAAGGAGGGAATTTATTTTCCAACATAGGGAATTTTATAGAGGAGCATCCTGGTCTTCTAAAGTAGCCAGGATTATGTTGCATTATTCATGATCCCGTGGCCATATCCATGGAGTCATACATTTCAGATTTTCTAAAATTTTCAAATTGAATTACTTCACCAATACTCACAAAAGAGTATGGTGTTATGAAAGGTTTCCAAGACCACACTATAGATCCTTTTCCTTCATTAATTAAGGAAAAACATAGGGTGGAAATCAGCTATCCTAGACTTGCAGAAAACACAAAGAGTCATGTAAAGGAGGAGCTTAGTGGGCAGTTTATCTCGTGTCCAGAACCTGTAATTGAGAAGGTATCACCTGGTATCAGCTAGCCTGCATCAGTTCTCCACCCACCTATGCACTATGAGAACATCATAGGACGGGTGAACCGTAATAAAGGACATGAGTTAATTTCTTACCAGTTGAGCTCCCCTGATTATAAATTTTGTGACCATGTGGGATTATATATAGAGCTATTTTTTCTAAAAGCATTAGAACCTTTATATTTATTCACCTTATCATCATTTGGGGGTATAGTCAGTGTTCCAATCCATTTCCTCGCTTTGTTGTCATACTTCCTTAGCCTTTTGTGGATTATCTACAACAAAGAAAATTATCATATTACCAGACAGTCTGGGTGGCTATGGTGGATGTTTCCTTTCACCTAGCGCTTTGTAACAATCATTTAGCTTAGGTTTTTGTAAATAAATAATCCCTATCAGAAGCAGGTATGTTTTCTTTATGTCTATAAGCAAAATAGTGTGCGGGTCGGCCTGGATTCCTCAACAGGATGTTTTCTAGCATGACTCCATAGCCTAATACTGAGGCACTAAAACTGCAAAAAGAGTTCTTAGAGCCTTGTAGAGAGGAATCTATCCCCCATGGTGCCTAATGTTAACACATATCCTTGTTCTTCCACCTTATCTCCTGCATGTTGACGCCCGCGTATTCTCAATCGTCGTTTTGTCACCACAGCCTTCCGCATGGTCGTCGTCCAGTCAGCTTTCACGTCGTTTGCGCCAGATCCTTGTTAGCATCCAATGCAAATCCAAATGGCCAAGAGCAAGGTAAGGTTGTCACGTTTCTAGGTGTCAATTTGACTCAGGCCTATCTGGACTCTGAGAAAGACAGTTAATGAAGTTGGGGAGCGGTGGTTGAACATTGTTTCCCCCATAAATGGAAAGCTCAAAAGGACTGTCAGCAAGTCGACTCATTTGTAGGTCCCTCTCGAAACCCGAAAATAAGCAGGGTTCGTCCGATTCAGAGGGATGCATGGCACCAAATCCAAGGATTCACGGTTTCTCAAATCAGAGGTTTTAGCATGGAGTCATTAGGATTTTTTTGATATGGTCGATGGTTGAGCTAAGCTCCCGCATTATAAAGCTTTGATGAAAGCTCTGGTTATCTGTTATGTAATAGAATTTGAGATTTCCTATTTAATATAATTCAACTTCTTTCGATCTCTCTGTAAAATCTGTGTTAGAACACTCGAGCATGGAGAATCTAGTCAAGGGTCGTCTGTTGCTTTTATGAAGGTTTGATTTTAGCAATATTGTGACCAGTTTTAATTAGTTTGTTTTGTTATGTTTTTCCCTCTCACACTTAAGAGCTCGAGCATGGATGATCCAGTTGATTTTTTGTAGTTTCATCATGATGTATGTGTGATCATTGTGTTGTTATGACTGTGTTTCTTAAATATACTTCAGTGTATAAAACTTTGAATCCAAGAGGATCTTGTGTTTGAGTTTTTCCTCCTTAGGCTGCTAGAAGACCTGATGTCCATAGAAGACCTCTACATTCTCCTCACCAACTCTTTCTTCTATTCACCTTTAATCCAACTTATTTACTGAAGTTGATCAAGACCTCACTTGCCTATGCATACTAGTTCAGTTTTCTGAGTTAAAGCAATATCCTCTTGAATCTCCTTCCCATTTGACCTTTTTAAAATTATTTTTGACATACAAACTAATGTGTATTGGGATTACTCTCTCTGCAATTGGAGAGTGACTTCTAGTGCTAACAACTAGGATCAAATGTCCAACTAATGCATTGGGACTAGCATGCGCAAAGTATAACTGATCAATCGTCACGATCTTCCCTTCGTCGGGAAAACATAAAATGTAGAAAATAGATGACATGACTATGGTCATGTCATGAGTCCAATTATGCCCTAGTAATAAATTATATTCAAGGGGTGCATCAACCACCTCGACATCCACCTCCACTATATTTCCACCTAACTGGATTGGAAAGTCGGGAAGAATTTTGTGGGGGTAGAAATAATGACCATCAAATGCGGTCAACATAGTTGGATATTGAGAGAGGGTTGGAGAGCCAATGGATTTCCAACAGGTTAGGGACATCATGCACGTTGCATCACCTTCATAAATAACAGTATGTTTGATGGTATACTTCAAGTAATCCACATGGATTTGAAATGCCACGTGGTAAGGAAAGAGAGGCTTAACATCCATGACATCAAACTTTATAACCTTTGAGCCACATGGGTCTAGATATCCTAATGTATATAACAAGGAATTCCTCATGTGAAGGACATGTCTAGAGAACCTACAAAGATGACATTGCACAAGGGATTTGACCCAGATCTTCAACAATTGAATAGTTCTGGGCAGCTCTAGAATTAGGGTTGTGGGCAGAGCATTTTAGTAATCCTTTCAGAATACGAGGAAGAGGCTCTGTCTTTTCGATTTGAAAATGTGTTTTCGGATGAGTGGGAGACTCTGGACCTGGAATATTCTATGAATAACTATAATCAAGAGATTGAGTGGCTACATTAATCTGACACTTGACTATATTTACACATAGACAGTCACCTTCATGCACCGAGGTGTTTTGATTCCCACTTGATGCATTTATGGAATTAGAGGAGCTCAAAGCCATGTGTTGATTGTGTAGAAATGGATTAGTCAGCACATCGGATGGTTGAGATAAGAGCCTCATGGCTTCCTCAAGTTTGTGGCATAAGTGGGTAAGGTGATCATATGTACAAAGTTTACAAGGAAAATTCACCTTCTACTTTTCTTTATTTCACTCACCAACATTGTTATTATTTCTCCCATCCTTATGATTATTACCATGTCATTTCTTTCTATTCCCTCCTAGTTCCTGGTTACCATTTGGGTTGGTCGACAACTGTACAGAACACACAGAACACACATATGTCGACTGAGTAGGAGTGGAGGATGAATACGAAGCTTGTCCTGCTACATATTGGATTAGAGACAACTCCTTCAACTGGTTTGTCACCAAGTCTGTAGATTTAGCATTTGCAGAGCCTATAATGCCATCGACATGAGGCCCAAGATTTTGTCTAGGGTCATAATTTGAACTTGGTGCATTAAGTAAATTTTTTATTTGTAGGCCCACCAATATGGTCTAGTTTTCATAACCATGTCATAAGAATATTATTATCCAATCATTCATGATAAATAGTATATGAAAATCTATATTGATGTTCCAACCTTTTTACAATACAACCACATTAAGGAAACACCTTTAGTATCAAGAAGGTAAGTGCCAAAATTTCATGTTCAAATTGAATATTTTTGTCTAATTAACATTTTTATGGGTGTTTTTGGAGAAAAGAAAATTGCAAGTTATATGGATCAATTTTTCCAAACTATAATTTTCCCTTTATAAATGTTCTACATTTTGTGATTTTCCACTTATAATTTATTGTTGTGATGTGTGTGTGTGTGTGTGTGTGTGTGATGTGTGTGTGTGTGTGTGTGTGTGTGTGTGAGAGAGAGAGAGAGAGAGAGAGAGAGAGAGAGAGAGAGGTTGTGAGGAAAAGTTGTTACACTTCCCCACTTGGGTTCAAATCCCAAGGGAAACCATGTGTGTGTGTGTGTGTGTGTGTGTGTACACATGCACATAACCAATTACCCAAAAGCAAGGGTAAGATATTCATCATGGCTCACAACCTTAGCAAAAATTCTCTAAGGAAGAGAGAAATATGTAACAAGTGGTTTTGAATCCGGGTGGGGAGGATAGCATTTCTCCTCCCCAACCACTCAAGCTACACCCAATCAACAACACACACACACACACACACTTCAAATTCATCATGAAATTTAAATTTCTTTTAACTGGAAGGACAACTTATAAATTAGAATATTGGGGTCACACACTATGTATAATATGTTAATCAAAATAATGAAAAATATTGAGAAAAATATTTATTTAAACAATATTGAGGGATATATATTTGAAGATGACCAAAGCATAGATGATTCCTCATTTTTTCCAATTTCTTTTCTTGCTAAGTGATTTATATAACTTTATTCATTAATCCCAATTATTTGATTTTGCTTTTCTATCTATAAATAAATAAATTTGATAGTAAATGAATTTTATAATTTTGAATGTCAAATTTCAATTATTGTTATTATATACAAATTCTAAGAATGAATAAAATGTGTGTGTGTGTAATATGGTCATCATAATTTTATGGGATCTTATTATTTTTTAACAAAAAATTGTAAAATTTATATTAGAAAAGGTTGCAACAAAGTTGAACAGTGAGATAGTACAAGAAAAAAGATGCATTGAAATAAAATGAACAATACAAGAAAAAAAATATATGTTAGAGACAAACAATTCCATGTCATATTTTCTGGAGATTCAAAAAAGTTGTTTCTAGTATATACTCTAAAAACACTCATATGATACATATTGTTTTACATAACATGAAAACTAATGAAAAACATGTTTATTGTTGGCTTCATCTTGTCCAATGTTTATCTAGGATGTGATTCCTAGATACCCAAGTCCATATACTCCATCATTTGATGCACAATTTCTTCTTCCTTGAGGTCTTATGTGGCTAAATTTACTAACATTCTGCAATTGGAGGCAATTGAGTGTGATTGTTTACCAACATTGTAGACCATGTTCCTTAGCATGGAACATTCAACATCCTGGACTTGAATTTGCCTCTTCTATTGAAYGCGAGTTTCCATAACTAAATCATTATGGGATATACATTGATGTTCATTCTCATGAACCTTGGTGGTTACCAAGAAAATTGATGTTCCATTATTATTTATAAACTCCTCATGCCTATGAAGTKCCCTTGTAGTTATTAAAATTCCTTGTAGTCCATATTTTGGAATTCTCTTTGTTTCTTAGTCAAAAGAATATTAAGAARTGTCCAAAGGATCAACCCTRAATTTCCATCGAAATAGATGTTGCATACCTGAGTAAATTACTAACCCATAAAGAGGAATATATAAKAGGAGAACATGTAAGATGKACAAGTGCAGACTACCCACAAATTATAGATCAAAAAMAAAGAATAGAACCTCTTAGAGACAACCTAGAAGGAACCCAAAACCCCAAACACCTAGCATCACAATAGAGCATTGAAACTAGAATCACAAACAAAGCACCAGAGAAAAACCCAACAAACAAATAAGTGATTATAAAWTMTTACCCAGAAGATTAGTTGAACCAGATATGACCACCACCATGAATCACTAGACAAACCACCTACATATTGAGCCATTATCCAACCCAAGTATGAAKATAATTGGMGACAAKTTTTTTTGTAGTATGAGAGAAAGTATGAGATAGTTATTGATAGATCCTTACATAGAGAAACACATACTATAACATCATATAGAAGAAAACATAGTCATATAGACAGACATACACAAGGGGTGAGAGAACCATCAAAGCTTTGTATTATATTTAGAACATTCTCTTATTACACACACACACACACACACACACATATATATATATGTGTGATATTTTGTTGATAGTTAGTTACATTATTTAACTGTCAAGTCAACCAACTCTAACTATATATTCGACTGTATTATTAACCAACTACTCGAGTCAACCTGGCTAGTCGACTAGAAAGTCTAGTCGACAAAGCCGACTAAACCCTAAAAAATATCCCCCCTCCTCAATTCCTTGTTCGTCCCGAGAAAGAGAGGAGTGTGGAAAAATAAAAAAAAATTATTTTCTGCGCTTTCGTTATTACAAAATGAGAGAGAGAGAGAGAGAAGAATATGTTGGTGTTGAATCCTATTGGTATTTCTATGCTTCATAGATTTTGTGATGGCTGCACTAGATGCTCATTTGTATATTGAGGAATCTCCTAGTCATTCATTCTTACATTATCTCGTAGGGGTGTTACTTTTGTTGGAACATGCGATTCCTCAAGAACTTCAATGATTATTTTTGGGGTTTTGGACTGATGACTAGTAGCTGGCATGTTTGATTCGGAAGGTGTAAGGTTGAGAAACTGAAAGTTTTTCCGGTAAGTTGATGGTTCCTATGACTGCTCTGCTAGTGACTGTGGTAACCTTTCAAATGTTGTTTGATAAATGGCTATAGTTGAATGCAGCAAGTTCTTGGAGAACATTTGACATTCCTCAACTGAATGTTGTACCTCTATCTTTATTGCCTTCATTTTCCCCAGAAGTTCTAACTTATCTATTAAGGTCACTTCATGTACCAAGGTTGAATCTGGGTCGATATTTTTCTTCCTTTCTTCGGTTTTCTCTTTTATTTTGTTGAGGTTCCTATCCACTTGATTTGTTACCATTTGGGATTTTCTTTCTTCTTTCAATCATTCTCTTTCTTGTCGTGTTATGTCTATCTCAACTGTTTTTTTCTTTTTTCTAGCTAGTTGGATATAACCTGTTTTGATTTTTCATCGGTGGCAAATAGTCAGGTTGTTCTCAAGTCGGTGATTACAATTTTATGTACTTTGATTTTTTTGTATGTGGCAAAAAAGTATGCTAGCTAGTTGTTGAGTACCGTGCTTAGAGTGGATGCCTATGAGCTGTCCAAATCGACTTGTTCTTGTACCACCTTAAATTTCTCTAGTTCCGACTGTAATATTGTTGTTGTTTGTTGAACTAACCCAGTCTGATTATCTCGTATTGCATTGTTGTGCATCTTCTTGAGCTCTTTATTTTATTTCTTCATGTGTTAAATTTCTTCCTGGTTATTTTCCCTTGTAGATATCACCGTTTTGTTGAAACTTCTCATTGCAACAAGAAGATCAACTCCTTCTGTCAGATGATCAATGCCTAGTTTTTCCTTTGCAAGAAGAGTACGATTTTTTAATATATGTTTATCCTTGTTTCTTATTTCCCTAATTCACGTTATTTTTCTCAAATCCTTCTTCCACCTATTTGTTTCTTCTTTAGATACCTCATTGTATAAATAAATTATTTGTCCATTCAACATGACTATTGGGTCGAATTATGTCTCTACTATTGGTTTTGTCGAACTGAATAGTTTAAATGTTGTGAATGTGAATGACTTTGGAGTAATGTCCCTCTTGTTTATGGCCTTCTTCTTTTTCTTGTTTGACTTTTGTTTCTTTTGTTTTTTTTATTTTTCTTTGTCTCTGCCAGTTTCTTTTTTGAAATCTTTGTTGCATTGATTTTATTTATTATGTTGTCCTGACTCCAATTGTGTATTGGCATATTGATTATTTTCATTTTTATCCTTTCCTTTATTGGTTGCATTGAAATGATCTATGGTGTCGGTCCAAATTGAAGTATTTTCTAATGGTGACTTGTTTCCTGCATCATTTCCTTATTTTTGTTCTCATGTCTGGTTAATGGGATTTTCCCGTTCCAACTGCTAGTCCTATTTATCTTTACTTGTTTGCTAATTGGATTTTCTTGGGAGCCAAGATTGTTCAATGGTTGTGCCTCAGTTGAATTTTTCACAGGGAGATTGTGATTTGGTCCCTTAGTGTTTGTACCTTTTTTCCCTACCTATTCTGATGTGTTTGATACTGGATTTTGGTCAGTATCAACCGACTAATTTTATTTACTTGTGTTGAATTTTGACTTTTGTGAGTTAGGAATTTTTTACTTGCTTTCTCAATCAAGGAAATATTTAGCTATAGTGGTTTTCCTGGTGGTTCCATTCTACATGTTGGTATTTATTTTTTTCGACCCAGACTACTCTTCACTTCTCTTGTTTTTGTCATTAGGTGGGTTGTTCGAAATTGTTTCTTCTAATGATATTTGTTGATGGATTCTCCTGGTTTTCTTTCTTTGCTTTCCTAACTTCTTTGTTGTTGCTTTTTATTAAACGATTGGTGTCACCTTAGGTGGAGGAGATTCTCTTGTGAGGTCGACCCATCCTATGTTTGGCTTTATATAATTGGTTTCTTACTAGGGTTGGGTCATCTAATCTTCGAATGATGTGTTTAACCAGTGTCAACTGACCTGTGTTATGTTCTCGTTTCTCTTCCATCCTTTCTTTCTTTTGTCTTCTTGTCTCGACTTGCTTATTTAGAGATGCTTTGGATTTCTTTGTGTTTAACGCTTTTCTTTTAGTTTAGTTATAACTTCTTGGAATTGTGGGACAGTAATTGACTTTAATATGTTTTCAGTAACCGCTTGGTCCTTTTATTTCTATTGAGCCCTCTCATTTAACTTGTTTATAAAGTCGATAAATTTTTGTACTGTTTTTGGATCACTAAATTTGAGGGTTGCATTTGATTTGAACGTTTCCTGCCAAAACATATTTACATGATCAAAGGTTGTATTAATATTGATATCTTGCTTACCTTTAGTATTTTTTTCCTACTACTTTCTTTTGGTCAAGGTCTGGTTCGTTGGAGGGCTTACTTTGTCGTCCAAGTTTTGAACCAATGAATCTGTATATAGTGATGCTTCCATTTCTTCTTATTTTTCACCATATGTCAGGAGTGTTATAATAGATAAATCAATTCTTAGTATATCTGGTGGAATTGGTGTTTGGAACCCTAATTGTCTATCCAACTCTTGAAATATTCAGATCTTCATCGGTTGATACACTACCTATTTTGGTGGGGGCCCTCCACTAATTCCACACCATAGCTTGGTGTGGTAGAGGCTAAGTTGAATGTGTGCATTAGGCAGTAGGGATCAACAAACCTTCTGTTTAACTCTCCATTTAAGGGAGACATTCTTGAGATGGTTCACCCAACACTTAAACATTATCTTTGATGGGGGTGCCTCTTGTGATCTGACTACCCTAGGTGTAAAAGAAGTGTAGTTATTCATATTTGGAGTCTACTTTAGAGTGAATGGAGGTTCTTCGATGGGGCCGAATTGACTCATGGAGATACATATTAGGAGTATTGGGAATTTGATGACCTCCCATACTCTTGTCAGTCAACACAATTGCTTCTAATTAACACAGCTAAGTTCTCAACCTAATCAAATTGTGCCCCCCAATGGAGTGTTTGGCCAATTGGTTCCAAAATCGTGAGCTTCACATATGAATTTCGACCAACAACTGTAAATAATAGAGAAACTATGATGCATGTCCATTTTGCATGGGGTTCAACTACTTTGTTAATTAGCATCCCTTTCAAGTTTTTAGTCGATGTCTCACCTGTAAGAATTTGCAACCAATTATTGGTATTTAGGGTTTTAGGCACAAATGTGCCTCCATGTGGTATTCCAGTAATCTTATGGATCATACCTCCCATGATTGAAAATGGGAAATAAATCCATATATATCCACTATGATAGCGACTAACAAGGAACTTTGCAGTTTATGCTTTCCATCCATTGAATTCTACAATTTGGGGTGCACCCAGAAAGTGAAACATTTCTTCTTGCTAGAGGAAATTAGTTTCCTCCTTCTATTGGCCATCCTCCATTCCCCATGCCGTAAAGTTTTCCCATTGTTGAAACCAATATATTTCTTCGATTCATGACTCCCATGTGTTCTGCATTCATATTTTCAACTATGTTGCACCTGTGTTGTTGAATGTTTCCTTTATCCTTGGTTCGACTAGGGAATATGCTACTTGTCCCCTCATTATAGGAATATCTATAATTTCTTGCTTATCAAATGGGGGTTTCTGAAGATCTGGAGTTGGGTGTGCAACATCAATTTTGGGACTCTACTTGCTTGAATGCTCTGGTGTAAATGATAATGAGTAAAATTTGTATGCTTCATCCATATTTATAGGTGGGAATTGGAGTGGGAACTTTAATTCATATGTTGGTGACATTAAATCATATTCCTTAGTCATAGTGTTGAATTTTATTACTTGTTCATGTGAGGAGAAGCCTTCATTGACAGTGATATGGCAGTCGATCTCCTCCCATTATTCATTAATTACATATTCGTGGTGGCCATCTATTTCTATGGGGCCAATTTTTTAATCTCAGGGGGTGTGATCGACTCAATCGACATTCACTTGTGATGTTTGGTTGGGTTGGTTTATTTGGTAAATCGAAACCCTCCGGTCAAAGTGGTTGACCCTATTGGCTTCTTTTTTCTTGTTGACTTGACTAATATTTGGTCTTTTAAGGTCATGATTGCATTTCTAAGGGTATTCTTGTTTGATTGAGTTGTTTCTTGTAAGCAAGCTCACTCGATGTTTTCCTCATTCGCTTGATCTTCGAAATTCACACTTGTGAGTTATTTATTCGATTGGATGATTTATTTATCTTTCGATTGATTGACTGTTGTTCTTGTTTAAGTAGTGGTGCAAATCTCGTCTGGGTACTGAAACTTGCTCTTGATTTCTGCATTTCTTCTCTAATTGTTTCCTAGGGACTTTGTTCTCTCCTCATGTTTAAATGCAATAGTCGTGAATGACTGCATTGAATGTATTTATCTAGTCATATAACTTGTAGTAGATATTTTTTGTACCTAATATTGGTAACGAACTGATTGATTACTTTGGATTTTCTTAACTTTGTTGTTAAGAACCAAATATCAAAATAGCATAAAAACCTCAAAATAAGTACTCAATGCCTTGACAAAGAGAGAAACTCAGATAATAAGGCTCTTCAAGGGGGAAACCTCCTTATATATCATATGAATTAAAAAATACAAGATGATTCCAAATGAAAATGTCTCCTTGGTATATATAGAAGACTAGGGGGTACAATTACAACTAGTGGACCCAAGCCAACATAAATAAAATAACAATACTAATGTAGTATGCCCCAATTAAGGGGTAATATGCCACGAATTAGGGATTAACATGCCCCTCCCCTTCAGACAAGTTTTGTCCTCAACACTTGAGTTGTTCTAGATGCTTCTATATAAAAGACTCATCTTCCCATGTGGAATATTTAGTAGGTAGTTTCTTCTACTTAATGAGATACTCTGAAATTAATATATTCCTCAGCTAGTGAATTCTTCACCTTCATCAAGAGTCCAATTGATAAGTGATTACGAGAACTTAATCCCTAATTCGTGGCACATTACACCTTCATTGGGGTAATGTGCCACGAATTAGGGCTTAACATTTTCTTAATTTTTTCTTTTAATATTATATATATATTCTATTTTCGACTTGGTCCACCCTGATGGTTTTTCAACCTAGTCGAGTCCTACTAGTGCCCCCGAGGAGGTTTTCACTAGTAGTGATTTAGGTGACTTTGTATGATATCCTTTTAGACTGGCCCCATTGACTAATTTCTTGAAAGGGTTCCCTTGTAAAATTTTCAACTGTACTTCTCCTAAAGGTCGAATTTCCTCAACAATGTACAGACCCAACCATCCAATCTCTAGATCGCTCGGTTTACCTTTTACTCGACTGTCATTTAGTAGTACCAAGTATCCATTATTGATGTCTTTCTTCTTAATGTGTCGATCATGCCGAGATTTTTGTTAAATTTTTTTAATTTCCTGATGTTGTTGTGCCAACATCCTTTCTTCTTCTAATTTGTTAAGTTGGTAGAATCATTGTCTTATATTCACTATGTGATCAAATTCTAAAACATAAGCTATCTAACCTGCATTTGCACATAAATTTAGTGGGATCACTACTTCTTTACCGTAAACTAGTTTAAAGAGTGTTTGGCTAGTTGATCTTTTATATGTTGTTCTATATCCCATAGTATTGTTGGAACTTTGTTGTCCCAATTGTCTTTTTTAAGACCACATATTTTCTTGAGGACCTTATGTAGTGTTTTTTTAAAAGACTCTACAAACCCATTAGCTTGTGGATGATATGTCATTGTTTTTATATGGTCGATTATGAATTTATTCAGCAATACTTTGATTATACTATTGATGAAGTGGATTCCTTGATCAATGATTATCATTAAGGGACAACCAAATCTGGTTACTGTATTTTTCGTAAATGAACTTTGCAGTTGTTTCCTTTTTACAATTCTCGACTGGTTCTTCTTCTTCCCACTTTGTTAAATATTCAATGGTTGTAATAATGTATTTTTCTCCTAACCTTTTTTATATTTTTGGGAAAGGATCAAAAAAATCAATAGCTCATATTTCAAATGGTAAACTAGGGTTTACTCAGTGCAAAGTCATTTCATTCTTACATAGTGGCCAACCTAACCTTTGACACTTGTCACATTTCTTTATTTATTCTCGATAGTCTTTATGTAAAGTCAACCACCAGAGATTGACTTAAAGGATTTTTATGGTTGTGGTGTCAACCTGAAAGTGACCTCCCGTTGGTCCTACATGTGCTTCATTAATGATGTCTTCAAATTCATTCTCTAATGCACATCTTCATGTAATGTTGTCGAGTTCTATCTTGTAAAGATATCCATTCATGAAAGTGAATGGTGCAATTTTCATGGCTAGGATTTTTTGTTTATTGGCTAGGAGATCTTCAGGTGCTTTCCCTTCTTCTAGAAAATTTGTAATTTCTTCCAATCTTTGGGAACTTCTTCAAACATGAATAAATTTGCATTTGATTAATCATCATCTATCCTTGTCAAATCTTCCATTGTTTCAAGTTGGGGAAGATGATCCGAGCCAACATTCTTCTTTACTAGTTGGACTACTACTTCAAAGTCAAATTCTTGAAAGAGTATTAGCCATCAACAAATTTTCCCTTGGTGGACTAGTTGACTAACTAGATATTTCAACGCTTGATGGTTTGTGAAAAATGTAAATGGATTCACTAGCAGATAGTGTCGAAATTTTTGCAGGGAAAAAATCAATGCTAAGGCTTCACATTTAGTCTTCAAATAATTCCTTTTTGATTTATTTAGTTACTGACTGGTGTATAAATTCAAGTGGTCGACCATTTCATCGTACGATTGGGATAATACTACGCAAATAACAACATTTGAGGCATCAACATGAACATGAAATTTCCTTGGCCAATCTGTAAATCATAGGAGGGGTGCTTCTACCAATTTTATTTTTAATAGTTAAAAGGATTTGTCACATTCCCAATTCCACTAGAACTTGACTTATTTCTTTAAGAGCTCATCGATTGGAAAAGTGATGTCAGAATAGTGACAGATGAATTTTTTGTAATACCCCATGTTTCCAAGGAAAATTTTGATCTGTTTTTGGTTGACTGGTGGTTTCAAGTCGAGGATTATTTTAATTTTGTCCATGTTGAATTTTTTCCCATCCTTGCATACAATATGGCACAACAGTATGCCTATAGGCATGGAAAATATGTACTTTTTGACGTTTAAATATAATTGGATTTACTTTCATCTTTCCAACATCATTCTTAACCATTGGATGTGGTCTTTTAGTTGGTTGTAGATATTCTAGTCATCGAATTATAAAATTATTTTTTTATAAATATAATCTTGAAATGCCTTTACCATTATTCTAGAGAAGACTGTTGGGGAATTTTTTGTGTCAAATGGTGTGAATTTGTATGAGAATTATTTGAATTCAAACACAAATGTAGTTTTTACTGATCTTCCTTTTCTATAGGTACTTGATTATATCTAGAGAAGTTGTCGGTGAATGAGTATTCATGCCCTACTACTTCATTAATAATCTCATCAAAAAATGGTGTTAGAAATGGATCGGTCACTATGATTTTATTCAGTCCTTAGAATTTAACACAGATTCTTAATTCCTTTGGGTCACAATTCTTTGGTTGCACAACCATGGGTATTTCCCATTCCAACATGTCGATCGAATATATAATGCCAGCAACAAGCATTGCTTCAATTTATTTTTGGACAATGGGCTTGTATTTTTGTGCTACCTTATATGGCCATTTTTTAATAGGATTGGCACCAACAATGAGTTTGATTTTCATTTCACCCATGTCTTGTAACAATCCTTTGAGCTCTTTTTAGTCTTGTGAAAATAAATCTTGATATTCTTTTAGCATGTCGAATATTTCTACGATTTTCTTTTTAGACCAATATTCACCTATTCTATCCATTTTTGGTTTATCTTCTATTGAAATGTCTAATTATTTGTTTTTAATTTCCACATCCATCCATTTGGGTGCTTTTGACTCCTCTAATTGACGTTTTCCTTCCACAACTTGATTATAAGTCAATGAAAAGTTGGGTTTTTCAGTATCGTATTTCTCTTCCTTTTCTTCCTTGGTTATGCAATAGAGTGTTTTTACATGGTTTTGTACTCCTTGATGAGTTTTCTTCCATCAAAATCCTTTTCCTAGAAAACTTATGTTTTCCATGTCTATTCGATGAGCTATGATATTATTTGAATTGTGTGTCGATATTAAGTTACAAGTCGAACTTGAGCCCATATCGACTTTATTTTTTTCCTTTTTTTCTGATTTTCTTAGGGAATTGGTTGTTCTAAGAAATGTTTTATCTCTCTTGATGCATCTTGTAGTAGTGTCTCCTCATGTCTTAATTCAAAGTCTTTAAGGAAGTTATTTTTTATTTCATTCCAATCAAATGTGTGTCTACACGCTTCCCCAATTTTATACCATTTGTGGGATATGTCATGCAATTTGTTTGGAAACATGTGAGGACATACCCTTTCATCTATATAGCATGTTTTCCTCTATTCCTTCTCACATTTTTGAATGTGAGATACTAGGTTGAACCCAGGTTTGAACATCGATATTTTCATATTGGCAGATAATCTTTTCCCACTGAATATTTCGACAAAGTAAAAAGTGGTAGTGTTCCACATTTACAGTTGACGTGCATGTGCCTCCCACCATCGAGATTCTTGGCTTGTAAATTATTTGAATAGAATTTTCACTCTCCCATGATCTCTGACTGACTTGGAAACCTCGTCGACATGCATCGATGGAGAGTTTCTTTCGCTGAAACATATTGGTTTCTTCGTGTGTGAATGTGTTGGAATTAGTGTTGGTGTCTACTTGAGATTTCTTTTGGCCACAATAAGTACTTCTTGTACTAAGAAGAATGATTTGGATCATCTCATTGATATTTCTTGTATCGACCAACACTCTTTTTCTTGTGATTCGTAGTTTTCCATTTTCCAATTCGATTGTTCTCTATATGAGTTTTGTCCTATTGATAATGGAGACCCAAGTAATATTTCTCCTTTGCTATTGGGTTCTATGTTATACTTTTTCTCATTGATGACTTGATATAGTTAATGGGCTTCATGCGCATCATCTCATGTTTTGACCCAAGTTTTTCCTTCCTTTGGATCCAAGGGCATTATTATTTTTTTTCCACTTCCTTTTAATTTGATTCTATCTCTTTCAAGGGAGATTGTGGCCCTCATGTTCCAGCCCCAAGGTTGTCCAAGTAATGAAAGGTAGGAAGGGATGCCTTAGACCTTGTTGATTACTTCAAATTCAACTCTCATCAGTATTCCCATTATAGATGTCATTTCACCTTTTCAGTGTAACAATTGGCTCAATAAACCTTTAATATGCTAGCTTCAAAATTTTCATTGTAGCCTACAGAGGTGGTTTCCCAAGTAGAACCCACATTTCTCTTGGAAGAATATTTACTTGGGACTATTGGGCCTGAGATATGATCATTCTCATGATGTTATTATACACTTTTTTCCATATGTACATATGCATTTTTCATCTTTCAAAGGATATTTTTGAAGAATTTTATGATAAAATGGTATAATTGGCATAAGGTACGTGTAATTCGTGTTTTATGATTAAATCAAGTTTAATTTATCATGTTTTTATGCTTCCAAGAGTTAATTCATGATTTTCTATTGTTACACGGCAAAGCACAGCATGTTTCTTGATCTGAAACTTGATCCACCACTTGTTCCGATACTCGATCTGACACTCGTTCCAGCACCCAGTATTGCATAAAAATGCAAGGCGAGTTGGCGGTTATGGTATTGGTGGAAAGTGATGGACAAATAGATCACATGGTTTTTGTTTATCATTGCCCCCTCTAGATACTAAGCTCAAGACAACTCGATTTTAGTTGTCCAATGAGGGCGATTATTGGCTTCCTCTGTTTTGTTAGTTATGGCCGCATTTATTGTATTTTGTCGAATTTAGAGGTGGTTCGACCCTCCTGTGGTCGACCACTTGGTTTGTAAACATAAAAATACTACCAAGATGGTCATTATATAGTTAAGAAAGTAGAATATCCATCAGATTGGAGATAAACTCGTTCTACTCTGTTTTTTATTTTTCAAATTGCTAGAATAGTGCCAAAATTGTGCTTTTTACTTTCATGGTGAATTCGGCCTACTGAAGTTCGTGGTGTGCTTGTAGAAGGTAGCCACGACTTGTTGGGGGGCCTACCATCAGTCTGGTGATGATACATTTCATAATTTAAATTTTATTTTATTTTCTGTACATGCATGTTTTAATTAGCTAGTTGTGAGTTAATTGTTTTATTATTCTTTTGCAGGTTAGTGTGATGGGTTATGTTAGCATGAATTAGTTTTGTAGGATAGGAATAGACTTATAAGTCTCTACACTAACCCCATATGCATTTAGATATCAGATTACGCTTTTGTTTATGATCTTACAATCAAGTTTAAAACAAAGTTTTTAGAATAAAACAGAGCTCTATTTGGGTTCATTTGACAAGGATCTTTGATGGATGGATAGATTTAATTCTAGTTCTTAATCATAGTTTGCTTGTCTTAGTTTTAGATAGATTTCATTTGTTTAGTTGTTGGTTAATGTAATTGTTAATTTACTTCTTAATATCATATTTTAATTTATGTTTTTAATTCATTTTCTTATCATAGTTTGAATGGTTAAAATAGACATAGTATAGTTTTATTTCACACAATTTCCTTTCATAGATTAAAATGAAATTAAATTTCTTAGTTAAATAATGATAATATCATTATGTTGTTGATGGTTTATACATGGATATGTGGGGTATTTAACATTACTTTTATCATGGCTAAGTTTTCATTGGACTGTTTACTTCACACCTTTCATTTTGCCATTGAAATTAGTATTGAGCTTATACCATTAGAGTTGTCCTTTGTTGTCAAGTGTCATCGAGATATCATCCATCACCACCGAAGGCATTCACAACCACCAACATTACATTTGAGTGTTTCATATATTAAAGATAGTTTCTTGCTTTTGTAGATTAGAAGAGATAGTTTCTTGTTTTCATAAGTTTAGTTGGTAATCTTTCTTGCTTTCAATAAAATAGATTTCCTTTCATGCATTGCATT
>ML837838.1:4164-17448 GCA_009831015.1 Picea engelmannii | reverse complement strand
GATACCTTGTCTAGAAATAAGTATTTCTCCTTTCTAGATGGGTACAGTGGGTACAAACAAATTCTTATAGCACCAGAAGACCAGGACAAGACTACCTTTACCTGTCCTTGGGGAACCTATACCTATAGGGTCTTACCATTTGGATTGTGTAATGCTCCTGCCACATTTCAATGGGTAGTATTAGGGATATTTGTCGATCTTATTCATGATTGTGTGGAGGTCTACATGGATGACTTCACATTCTATGGAAACACTTACCAGGAAGCCTTAGACAACTTAGAAAAATTCTTCATCAGATGCCAGGAAATGAACCTATCTCTAAGTCATGAAAAATGAAAAATGTTGTTGACTGAAGGAGTGGTTCTAGGACATCATGTTTCATCTGAAGGAATAAAAATCGATCCTACAAATATTGAGGTCATTATTAGAATTCCACCCCCTGAGACTCAAAAATAGGTGAGAATCTTTCTTGGACATGTTGGATATTACCGACAGTTTATTGAAAATTTTAAAAAAATTGTTGCACCTATGTTTGGATTATTGATAAAAGATGTTGATTTTGTTTGGAATGAGCATTGCAAACTGCCTTTGAAACCCTAAAATCCAAGTTGTATGTGGCACCAATTCTGAGAGGACCCCCAATTGGAGTCTCCCATTTCATATATCCACTGATGCCTCCGACACTGCAATTGGAGGGGTATTAGGGAAACAGTCCTATGCCATTTATTTTATAAGCAAGAACTTGTCCCCTGCCAAGTTGAACTACACAGTCACTGAGAAGGAATTATTGGCAGTTGTTCATGCTATTAACAAATTTCGTCATTACATTACAGGTTATGAAGTATTTGTACACACCAACCATTCCGCCACTATATTCCTCATGAATAAGCCTATAACTAATGACTAAGTGACTAGGTGGCTCTTGCTATTGCAAGAATTTAATATTACTATGCTTGACCGACCTGGAAAGAATAATGTAGTAGCTGACTTTCTTTCCTGAATAAAGAATGAGGATGATGAAATCCTTGTATATGATAGTTTCCCAGATGAGCATCTCTTTTCCCTTTTTGTCAATACCCCATGGTTTGCGGATATGGAAAACTATTTGTCTACTAGGAAATTACCGTCTCATTTGTCACCTCATGAAAAGCATAAAATTATTACACATAGTGCTAATTACTCTTAGGTTGGTCATGATATTTTTCGCAAAAGTCCTGATTTGATTATTCCCAGATGTGTCTGAGAGGACGAGGTACCTGAAATACTACAAAGTTGTCATGATGGACCATGTGGTGGCCATTTCTCTGACAAACGTGCAACATATAAGGTGTTACATTCAGGTTACTATTGGCCTAGCATTTTCAAAGATGTTGCCAAGTATGTGAGAAGTTGTGATAGTTTCCAAAGGATAGGTAGACCTACGTCAGCTGATGAAATGCCTTTACAGGCCCAAGCTATGATAGAACCCTTCGAAAAATGGGCCCTCAACTTTGTAGGACCAATTTCACCCATGTCTCATAGGAAGAACTATATCTTGGTTTGTATGGACTATGTCACCAAATGGGTAGAGGCAAAATCCCTATTTAGGGCCACAGAGAAGTTTGTTGTCAAATTCATCTATGAAGACATATTTACCCGCTTCAGTGTCCCTCGTGAAATTGTTACCGACAAAGGCACTCAATTCACTTCCAAGCTGATGAAAGAGCTAAAGGAGAAATATGGGATTAAACATCGTAAATCTTCTCCATACCACCCACAAGCCAATGGTCAGGTAGAATGCACAAACAAAGCTATGGAAGCCATCTTGACCAAGAATGTTCATTTAATCACCGAGATTGGGCTGATAGGCTCCCAAATGCTTTGTGGGCATACTAAACTACTTGGAGAAATACCACTGGGCATACCCCTTATGAGCTAGTATACGGGAAACAAGTACTTTTACCTATAGAATTCCAAGTAAGGACCTTCTGTATTATTGTGGAATTAGGATTGAACTTGGATGAGGCTCAGAAGCAATGAGCCCTAGAGTTGAATGAGTTGGATGAAATCAGGAAAGATGCCATCCAATAGACGATATTAGTCCAAAACCAAAGGAACAAGTGGCATGACATGTTTATTAAAAAGAAACACTTCTAGCCTGGTGATTGGGCCCTATTGTTTGATTCCCAGTTCAAAACCTTCAAAGGAAAACTTACCACCTGTTGGTTGGGCCCTTACAAGGTAGACACTGTATATGACAATGAAGTTGTAAAAATTAAAACAATTAATGATGGAAAAGTCTCCTTTGTGGTAAATGGCCACCGAATTAAATTTTATCATAAGCCCATTTCCAGAGAATATTTTCTACAGGTCATGTCAACTGACAAGGAACTAGCCTTAGTAGATGGGGAAGTTCCCCCTTGTTCTTGAATTTTTTTTTGAATTTCCTACTGTATATATGTGTAAATAGTTTTTTCATTTTGTTAATAAAGCAATTCTAGATATTTCTATCAGTAATTATTTCACCGAGAGTACACATTTTCAAAGATATTTCTTCAAAACATTGTTATGCTTGAATTTTGTGTCTATTAAAGCATCAAATGAATATTGACTTATTGTAGTTAGCCGTATTTTTGCAAACATTCTCATTTTTTAAGGCATTCTAAAGAAGTTGCTCTTGAAACTCTTCACCACTGTATAAGGAAGTGATACCATAGCTATTAAGCCTAGAGGTCTCTCGTATAGTTTTTCCAAGAAACCTGAGTAATTAAGTCAAGTGTCTTTATCAAAGAGTAACAGGGAGGTCTCATTAGCAGTTAGTCATGGAAACATCATCATAATTAAAAAAGAAGAAAGTGAGTTGAGCCTAGAGATACCTTTCTGTTCTTTCTCGATGGTACCATCCACTACACACTAAAAATCTTGATTATATCATATCTTTAGACAGGCCACATTCGCTTAAGTACCCCTTACATCAGGACAACCACTAATAATACAACGGAAAGTCATCCTCTAACATAATACCATCCCAATTAAAAATAAAAAGAAAGAAAAGTTGTTTTAGATTTGTTCCCCCATATTCTTGCATAAGTAATCTTATACTAACATCTTAAAGGATGGAGGGCCAGTATCTGAGGGTTTAAGAGGCTAACCTGCTGGGATACTGAACAGGTCTGCTGGAAGCGGGTACCAACCTGTGGTATGACTAGGTAAACCCATCGGAGTACTGAACATGCTTGCTGGCAGTGGGGCATTCTACCTAGCGAGGATGATAATTTGACAAAAATAAATAATAAATGTAAACTTGTCCTGATGTATGACATTACTTGCAGACAAATATGACATGGAGTATGTGTGGTTAAGCTAAGGTTAATGAATCTCATAAACTTTCCATTGGGAAATGACTCTAAGACTATATTCTTATCTATATATAGGATCTCTTATCCTATAGGTGGGGCCATCTTCTAACTGTCTCGTTGGACCAAGCTATGAAATTTTATCTTTACACTTGACATACTATAAATCTTTGTCTATTGGGGGATACTGACTAGTTTCCTATACTTTTGATTGTGAGGTGTCACAATACTTAGGTGTGGGGGAGGGGTTCATGAGCTGAAAAATGATCATTGCCTAGAGAAAAGAGTCTTTGCAAGAATTTTTGTATTATTACCATGATATAGGTTATTACATTGATAGGCATGTTATTTTTAAATGCTTAACTCATGTGTGCTATACATTACTGACCTCATGCTTAATAGACCACTCTTTATTGGTTATCTTCCATTACAAGCTGCATACTATAGGTTTGACAATACATGTTTTATGCTTGCTATAATGCATTCATTATAGGTTTTGACATTATATGTCATATGCAAGAAGAATGAGTGAGCATAGAGCACTCTGCCTCTGCTCATTAACCACTATGGTTGTCAAAAACACTTCAAAATTGCAGGCTGTCCATTATAAGAGGCGCAAATGCACTTAACACAGGGGTACCAGATGAAGTACCGGATGAGGTGTCGGATGAGGTCTCATTTGAAGTAACCATCCTAGATTCCAGGTAACCAGAATTCAATTATATTCAATTACATTGGTTGCAGGCATTGATTAAAAGATGCCTCATATGGTTATGATCAAATGTCCAAGTCAAAAGACTTGGACATTGATCTAAATATGCACCAATCCATTGCTCCCAATCTTTCCATCGAATTCGAATTTCCCACACATGGTAGCTCGCACGCACATGTGGGAAACGTACTCCACCATAAGAGGATCAAAATAGGTTGGGCACTCTATTATTTCATTTACCCTTGCCATTTTCTCTACCCTGTGTTTAGGAATCACGCCCAACCTCTACCAAATTCGCCCTCTGTTCTAATCACACTCAGACTATGCTACACCTGTGCCATCTCTTGTCCTGTTTGCACCCTTACTTGGTAAAATTCACAATTTGTTCCAATCGCACTCAGAACATTCCCAACCGTGTCATTTCTTGGCTTGATTTCTCCCTTTCTTGGTGAATTTAAACTCTGTCACAATGCCTAGGAGATACGAACCCTCCTCCTATGCAGACTTGTTTGCCATTCCAGAATTCACACAGTGTAGGGAAGTGTTCTTGTGTGTTGGTTGGAGGCCATTTCTATCTAGTTTTCAAGGCCATGATGATGGTCTTTATATGCAATTTGCAGTTGGTTTTGATGGAAAGATAGCACATGTAGGGTCTCTCAACTTTCTAGACACAGAAAAGTCAATTGATGTTGCAACAAAACTCCCAAGAATGGGAGATAGGTGGTTCAAGAATCATCAATTGTCACGCTCAAGTTACAAAAGGGTGTTTAAGCCCGAATTCAAGAGAATTTCAGGAGCGAAAGGGTATGCTAAGGAGTGGATAAAGCAATAATTGGTCAACCCCCTCATTGTCATCACAAGGTTAATTACATGTGAAGGTAGATACTCCACCTTTAAAACTTGTCACTTTAGATTGTTGGCTCATTTTCTATTCAAAAAACCCTTGAACTTTCCCTTTTATTTTCTCAAAAGCTTGGAGAAGATGTTCTCTCAAGTGAGGAAAAATGTGACCAGCCCCCACAATAGTCTCTTCCACCACAGTTTGATCAAACTCCTTGTTCTTATCGAACTAGAGAAGCAGGGGAAAAATTAGGATGCCTTTATCTACCAATTTGCAAACCCTCACTTGACAGTTAAGATCGGAAAAAAGCCACTTGGCCTAAAAACTATCTCTCCATCCAAGCCTCGCTCTCCAAGAACTCCAAACTCCATTGCACAAGCCCTCTCTTTTCCAGAACAATACCAAAATCTTGTTGATATTCCTACTTCTTCATCCGGGGAAAACACCAAGAAGAAAGACCAAAAGAATCCTATTGTTGACCCCCCAATGCCTTCATTTTCTCTTGATCCTACACCTAAGAAGCCCCAAGAAGTAATGCAACAATACTTTCCCATCATTCCCACAAACAAGAGGGGAGCCAACCGATTTGGTAAGGGATCCTTTCCGAAGAGTACCCGGAACATAAGAACCAAGCCTTATGCAAAACCTCCACCTACTTCGGATCCTATCCAAGTATCCTATGACCTTGAGAGCCCTCATAAGAAACCTAGAGGAGTCTTTGCGGATGTATTAGAGCCACTAAGGAAAAATAAATCAGAACCTACCTCACCTTTCCGATCTCCCATCACTCCTACTTCACCTATGCCCACTCTAGATCCTAAAACTAATAAATTGTCCACATTCCTCAAAGGACCTAAGCCTTCCTTGGATATCACTGATTCTTCCCCAACTATAGAGGAGCTACAAAAGGAAAACCATCAGCTTCTTCAACAGTTGGAAGAGAGGAAGACAATAGATGCACACCTTCATCATGACAATGCAATCCTTCAGGCAAAAGTTAACTCCCTTCAACGGTTGGTCAATGGGATGACCCAATATAGCCGTAGCTTAAGAACACAATTAAAGCAACACAAGAGGCACAAGGTTAAGCCTACACAACAGGAAGGAGAGGCTTCCAAAGCCAACCCTCCTTAGCAAGCCTAGTTCCGAGGGGAACTTCTTTTTGTTTGTAGTGGGACCTGCAAAATGGTGTGGGGTTAATGTTGGGCCCGAGATATGATCATTCTCATGATGTTATTATACACTTTTTTCCATATGTACATACGCATTTTTCATCTTTCAAAGGAGATTTTTGAAGAATTTTATGATAAAATGGTATAATCGGCAAAAGGTATGTGTAATTTGTGTTTTATGATTAAATCAAGTTTAATTTATCATGTTTTTATGCTTCCAAGAGTTAATTCATGCTTTTCTTCCATTACAGGGAAAAGCACACCATGTTTCTTGATCTAGTACTTGATCCGGCACTTGATCCAGCACTTGTTCCGGTACTCGATCCGGCACTCGTTTCAACACCCAATATTGCACAAAAACGCAAGGCGAGTTGGCGGTTATGGTATTGGTGGCCAATGATGGAAAAATAAAGCAAATGGGTTTTGTTTATCATCACCCCCTCTAGCTACTAAGCTCAAGACAACTCGATTTCAGTTGTCCAAAGAGGGCGATTATTGGCTTCCTCCGTTTTGTTAGTTATGGCCGCATTTATTATATTTTGCCGAATTTAGAGGTGGTTCGACCCTCCTGTGGTCGACCACTTGGTTTGTAAACCTATAAATACTACTAGGATGGTCATTAGATAGTTAAGAAAGTAGAATAGCCATCAGATTGGAGATAAACTCGTTGTACTCTGTTTTTTATTTTTCACATTGCCAGAATAGTGCCAGAACTGCATTTTTTACTTTCATGGTGAATTCGGCCTGTTGAAGTTCGTGGTGTTCTTGTAGAAGGTAGCCACGACTTTTTGGGGGGCCCACCAGTAGTCTGGTGATGATCAGTGTGTTTTTTATACATTTCATAATTTAAATTGTCTTTTATTTCCTGTACATGCATGTTTTAATTAGCTAGTTGTGATTTAATTGTTTTATTGTTCTTTTGCAGGTTAGTGTGATGGGTTATGTTAGCATGAATTATTTTTGTAGGATAGGAATAGACTTGCAAGTATCTACACTAACCCCATATGCATTTAGATATCAGATTACGCTTTTATTTATGATTTTACAGTCAAGTTTAAAACAAAGTTTTTAGAATAAAACAGAGCTCTATTTGGGTTTCATTTGACAGGAATCTTTGATGGATGGATAGATTTAATTCTAGTTCTTAATCATAGTTTTCTTGTCTTAGTTTTAGATAGATTTTGTTTGTTTAGTTGTTGGTTAATGTAGTCGTCAATTTACTTCTTAATATCATAGTTTAATTTCTATTTTTAATTCCTTTTCTTATCATAGTTTGAATGGTTAAAATAGACATAGTATAGTTTTATTTCACGCAACTTCCTTTCATAGATTAAAATGCAATTAAATTTCTTAGTTAAATAATGATATTCTCATTATGGTGTTGATGGTTTATACATGAATATGCAGGGTATTTAACATTGCTTTTATCATGGCTAAGTTTTCATTGGACTGTTTACTTCGCACCTTTCATTTTTCCATTGAAATTTGTAATGACCCTAGTTGGATAAATGTTTAAAAGATTATAAAGTAAAATTAATTAAAGAATATAATTGTGGTTAACTAAGTAATAATTTTACTACAGATCACATTTAATGACCTAAGAAATAAATTTAAGAGATCAATGAAATATGTTATAAAATGGTTAGGTACCCAACAAGGGATAACCTATTCATCTCGAGAAGATAAACATTAAAGGAAGGATCAGGGACATGCCCGAGGGTGGTTGAAGAAGTAAATGCATGGATCGGTGAAGGAGGAACAAGGGAAAGAGGAAGGTTTACATGAGGGGGGATTGATTTTTTTGGAACGGAGGATGAGGGGGATGGATTCTGAGGACTATGAGATTTGTTGTGAGCACAGAGTTTCTGGCTGTGGCTTTTGATCAGTTGAGGCACCGAGTTGCAGGAGGTTTTGGGCACGGGGGCCAGGATATCCATAGATATCCTGGAGCTAGGTAGTTTTCCTAGTTGGCAGGAAGGACAGTAGGTTTGGGAAGTTATTCTTTGTTTGTGGCAGGGTTGATCTGTGTATCAGGTAGCAGGAAGGTAACAACAAGGTAGCAAGGCAACAAAAATTAGCATCAGAACCAGATAATTTGTTAAGTTATGTATTTATTTCATTCTGCCATGAAATCATTATTCATTGATAAATCTAAGTTACTGGAGTTTCTATTATGAAAATCAATATTATGCTATGAAGTTATTGTCTCAGTTTATGAAATAAATTGCTTATGAAACTTAATGATGTTTAGAAATATATGGTTGTTACATATGGTATTAGAGCGTCTTAGTTCAAAATCTGGGCCTAAGGGCCAAAACCCCGAGTGTTAACTCCAGCCATGCTTAAACTACAAACAAAACACGTTCATTTTGACCCAATATGACTGATACAGTATACGAAAATATACAGGTAGCACCCCTACATTACCCAAGCAAATAATCTCATATATCACAAGCAACAGCTTTAGGCAATACCCTTTAACTGGATCATGAATGGATAATATAGTCTTAGTTTGAATATTTAAAGGAATGCCCTTTAAAATAAGTGGCAGCAAACCAGATAGTTTGAAGGATCACTTCCCACGAAATGGCTACCATTAAACCAACCTAATAAATTTATTAAACGCGGAAAAGAGAGTTGATGATATAATTTTATTTGAGCAATACTTGTCCATGAAGTTTCGGGTAAGATTGACACCTGAAATCGATGAAAATGTCGAGGGAAACTTCTGTCGAAGGCTTGAAGTTGGAAAAATTTAATAACTACACGAACTACACTAAATAAAATGCAAGAGGATATTCGCAAGACCTGGAAAAGGCCTACTTCATCTCGAACTTACCTAAAAGAGGAACTGCGAATGTGTAGCCGGAAAAAGGAAATTTTTGAAGACTTGTATTGCGCAGGAAGTGTGTAAACTACTTGCCTGTATTAGCCTCGGTAAATTTTAAATAATGTAAAATCTCATGGACAATAGACCCATATGAATTTTAACCATGCCAAAGAGAGAAATTTTTACACCACGTAGAGTTTCAGGCAACTAATCATTATCCCAAAGGAGAGTTGTCTATTACGCGGGAGAACGGATCTGAGCCATTAGATCTTGGGCAGATACCCAACAGCCATCGGATCTGCATGGATTTGCGAGGGAGTTAAGTCCTCAAAGACAGAAGGAGAAATCTCGATGAGAGGTGTGAAGGCATCGGGATATCGGCGTTCGTGAAATCGGGATTCAAGAGGTCAAGGAAGTCGGGACCTTTTTAGGTCTTGAAATAGCAAGATCGGATCTGGACCATCCATCAGGGTGAGACACGTGGCGGAGATATGGAGAGAGTCGGTAATCGAGAGTTTTGTGAGCAAGAGGTCGGGGAAATCTATGGTGAAAACCTCAATACAATCAGAGCCTTCCATCTGATTGGGACAAGTGGCAACCATCAGAGAGTCATCGGGTGTGGGCCATCGGGACTCACACAGATAAGAGCTTCTGGGTTGGCATTTGGCGAAGTCCAAGGCTTAACCTGGACCGTCCATCCATTTAGGACGTGTGTCGGAGATCTGAAGAAAGTCAGGAATCGGTATATTAGGGATTCCGTGAACACGAATTCTCTGCATTGTGAAATCATGAAGTCTGAAACCCCGATGAGTGGGGCCAGTTGACCGCACATCAGAGAGGGAGGATAGTGCCATTGTGAGGGGCCAGCTCTCAACAAACCAGAGTGTCGGGATTTGGGGAATCGAGAATCCCGTGGAAATATGCACTTTGGCATTGAAAACCCCAAAGTAGTGAGAGACGATCAGGGTCATCCGTTCTGAGGACGCGTGGCAATGATCGGAGCCATCGGGAAAAGTCCCGACAGGAGGTCGTCTATCGGGCCATCACGGATCGAGAAATCGTGGATCTCGTGGAAAAAGTATCCATGCACTATGAAATCGTAAAACACGATTTCCTGATGGGCCAAGGGACAGCGGGGCCCACAGAAGGGTCAACGGAGGACAGGTGGCAGATTACATCGAGTATCGGCATATCGCGAGTTCTATGGACAAAGTGTCCATGCACTACGAAACTTTGAACTCTGAAACCTCGACGTGATTAACTTAACTCTTAAACCTTCATTAAAATAATTAATTAACTGATGTTTTAATTAATACTTAAGCACATCGTGAAATTTGAAGTGAAGAAATTCTTGATCAAGAAGGACCAAAACCCCGATGGGAAGCCATAAGGAAACGGTCATACTAGAGCAGGTCACATGGACCTCAGTATAGCCAAAAGGGGCAAATTCACAAGGAAGAGGTGCATCGAGTATCAGGATATCGAGAATCCCGTAGACACGGGGTTCAAGCAATTCGATATTGCGATATCTGAAACCCCGATAAGGGATAAGGTTGTGGCCTTGTGTTATAATGGTCATATGGACCAAGAACTTAGCCCGAAGGGCTAATGCACAAGTAACACATCGGTAGATCAGTAATCGGGAGACTGCGAGGGCAGAGGTTCATGACAGCGGAAGTCGTGAAACCCCGAATCTCGATAGGGAGTATGACGGTGGTCACATGAGAAAGGGTCGTATGGGCCCATAATGTAACCAGGAGGGGCTAAACTCTAGGGAGTGCATTGGCATATCGGGGATCGCAGATCCCGTGGACAGGGGTATCAGGGTGTTGAAAACCCCGAAATCCTGATAAGGGATAAGACTACGGTCACAAGGAGAGGTCGTGTGGACCACGAGCTTAGCTTGGAGGGATAATATGCTAGGAGCATATCGGGGATCGGAGAATCGCGAGTCCTAAGGACTTTTGAGGTTCAATATTTGGAACCCCGAAACTCCGATGTAGGACAGGGCATGGCCAGTACGGGAAAACAATGTATATGAATCTAACTACATGCATATACACAGATGAATGAATTTGTAAATACAAAAGAAATAAACCGAAAGCAGAACACCAAAATCCGTACAGAGATGGAATTACAAGCAAAGAATTTTAGTTCGCATTGCAAAATATATATATATATAATATGAAATTACCATCCATTACCACAGCATAATTAAGTTTTATGCAAATTCTCGACTCAATCAACTCAGCGTTCTTCATGAAGGTAAAGAATCCGTGCACAAGCTAGCGGATTGAATCATACCTCTTACCATACCTGAGGGAAAGCTCTGCAAAGTGTACAGACAGGGGAGTGGTTCCCAACATTTCAAAGAGAATGGACTCCAAGTCCTGGATCTTATCAGGGACCATATCAATATACTCTGTTTCTGCAAATGATCTGGAGCAGATGCAGTAATAACCAGCGCTAGCGAAGTGCTCAGAACAACGGTGAGGATCTGAGCCATGGAAAGGGAGATCCAGGAAACCTCTGAACAGAGCAAGGCAGATTTGTGGAGGAGAAAGAATGACGCAAGGAGGGTCTCAGTGAGTGAGAAGGACTTGTAGGGATTCGAAGAGCTAGCAGGTGTAGAATTTGGGGGTTAGATACGAGGGAGCTTGAGGAAGCCAGACGAGCACGTGGAACCCATGCGTGCCCGAATCCTTGTGTGTGTATGTTTAATTATTTTTATATATATTTTAAAGTGTTAAAAATAATTTAAAATAAATTAAATAATTTAGTATAAATAATTTATATATAAATAAGGTCAAGTTTTTTTAAATTAAAGTAAAGTTAATTTGGGTTAAATTAGTGTAATAATAATCTTAAATTAATTATTTTATTTAAGTGTAAGGTTAATCTACCTTAAATTCAATGTTAACCAATCTTAGACGCTTAATCCTAACCCAAACCTAGCCAATCCCCTGATGGAGTAATGTATGTTTACAGACAAGTAAAGAAAACTTACGCCTAACCCTGTTTCTAAGTTTAAGTAGCACCAATTTGAAACGTCCTAGAACTCACCCTAATAACTTTGGAGTGATGCAGGTTAAGGCATACAAGATGGTCAGGACTCGAAGGGTTCGAGGCAGGGGAGCGTCGTCACGGGCACCGCCAACACCACCAGCACCACCACCACCATTACCCGAACTAGCCCTCATACTGCGCTCGTTGGAAGACATTAATGAGACTTTAAAGGGGAGCCAACCGGAAGGGACTGAAGTGGAACCTCCACCATCTGGAACAGGTAATCCAGAAGCGTCAAGTGATTCAGGGGGAGGAATTCCACCTGAATACATCACGTGAGAATTGCAGAAGATCAAACTTTCGGAGTTTGTCGGAGGTCGCGCCAGTGAACGCGCGGAAGAATGGTTGGAAGGCATGACAAGGTGTTTTGCCTTAAGAGACTATGCGTCCAATTCAAAGGCTAAGATCGCAATTTTCCAGTTAAGAGACAACGCCTTGAACTGGTGGGGCAACTTGGAAAGAAAACTACACCTTACCCCAGACACAGTATCTTGGGAACTTTTCGAGGAGAGGTTCCGAAGGAAATATCTACCAGCATACTACGAGGAGAAGCAGGTAGGGGCATTTCATGCCTTAGTACAAGGAAACATAACTGTAGAAGAATATGAGATCAGGTTTATGGAACTGGTCAAATACATTTCGTATATGGACAATGACCAACGACAGGTAGAGCGCTTCATTTATGGATTGAACCCAAAGATAAGAGCTATGGTGCGAATGTGGAAACCGTATTTAGTAGCGGAGGCGGTAGAAAATGCGCGTTACGCGGAAGAACACATGAACTTAACTGGAGGCACAAGATCGACATTTCCGCATCACTCTGGATTCGTAGGAAAGACCTCGAGGACATTTCCCAGGGGAGGGGGCTCAAGGCCACCACCATATGGTAACAGGGTCGTGCCAAGGACTGTAGCTATAGGGATTTCAATGGAATCTAGTGTAGCATCTCGTTCATCGCCAACGGTGCAGACAGGTCCATGACCATCTCGGGGAATAACTAGTAGGGGCAGGGGTTCCAGGGGAAGGAACTCGTTTCTTAATCAGTCACATAACAGTCCACCGGTTCAATCTCGTATTACCTGTTGGAGATGCGAAGGACCCCATTACCAACGGGACTGTCCAGAGTTACAATTAGGGTTTGTGCATAGAGAAGGAAAGGCACCAATGGGGAGGTCAAATAGAAACCACTAGATTTACGCAGCGGTTAATAACTGCCAGGCCGAACATCAATCCACCGTAGTGGAGTCATCAGGTACGCTAAATCATATCAATGTTAAGATTTTGTTTGATTCTGGTGCGACAGATAGTTTCATTTCACCATCTGTATT
>ML837837.1:33942-45121 GCA_009831015.1 Picea engelmannii | reverse complement strand
CTCACCTAGGCTTCCTTTTATTACATTGAGTTAACCATAAATCCAAAACCCTAGATCTCCTAAAGTGATCAACGGTTGAGATCTAATCTCACATTCACTTTAGATGGAACGGCCAGGACTTAATCAACTCACTTAAGTTAATAATGCCACCAAACTTAGGCATTTAACTTAATTAATTAAAAGGACATTCACTTTAATTAATGACTCATAAAGTGAACTTCCTAAAGTTTACTGAGAGGTTACAAGGATGACTTCCACATGCTAGACACGGAGCCTATGTGGAAGTACTTGTTCGATGCTAAATACATCAACACTCCCTTTTAGCGAGGAAGGTACTTCCACTCTCTGGAAGTGACTCTGTCTTCGCTATCCGATCTACTACCATGGCTACTCTCCAATCCACCTGATTGGTTGCTCCCTCTGACACAAAATCTATCCCTACCATCTCTCTCGGACCCTTCTTTGAAGACTTTCACTGACTACCTGGGAACCGTTACACACTGCCCGAGCCTGTTGCATGTTGCTTGGTCACACTACACGGAACCTCCTGTTGTTGCCCGAGTCCTTTTCTGGGGTGCCCGAAGCTTGTTTTGGCGCTACCCGACTATCTTAGCCTACTTCCCAGGGCATCTGCTCGCTGCTCGGGATACTTGCCCATTGCCCAAACAATTCTGGGGTTGCCCGACTGCTACCCAAAAAAAAAAAAAAAAACTGGGCACATGAACGTTGCCCGAAGCCTCAACTTCACATGGCTACTCTTGCTCGACCAATCTCAACCAAATCTGCTCAACGTCTACAACCTTGGCAGCTGCACCCAACTCTCTCAGCCGGATCTCTCACCACACGACTCGTCTTTTTGCAATTTCGCTGCCACTAATGCGGCCCACTTCCATTACCAGTGACCAATCTTCTATGCACGCGAGCCTCCAACACCCACATTGGCGGTTGCAGCCCTATCCTTCCCAGTCATTACTTTTTTTTAGTGGTCGGTTGCTTCTCCCGGTGGCTCTAGCGCTCACCTGTGCACTTGATTTTTGCAGTTGCACCCACCAACCACTACCCTCTTCACGTGCGCCCTGCTTGACCCGATCTAATTGCAACTCTTTAGCTCTGATATGCTAGTAGTTGCTTTCTTTCACATGGTTGGCTGCCACAGCGATCCGTTGTTCATTGACTCACATGTTGTCCTGGTGGCCCACGAGTTTTGTTGGCAACTGCTCCGTTTCCACTTCTCGCCCCACAATTCTCCATCGGTCGACTGCTCCTTGGCTGGTGGCTCACTCGACTGGCTTTCTCTGCACAATTAGATCTGTCGGATGTTGCTACAAAGAGACCCTCGCTGGCTCCTTTCCTTGGTGGCCCGATCCACTTGCGGCCTACTCTACGCGCCCCCTTCAGCAATACTTCCACATTGGCCCAAGCCACTCAAGCGATTTCTTGTCCGTCGTCTTTCTCTACTTGGCGGCTACACTCTACATGCGCCCAACCACGAATTTCTCTACCAATCGACGGCTCCCTATTTAGTTGCTTGCTCGAGGGACTCCTTACTGCAGTGATCTCTGCGTCCACACTGCAATTCTACCATAGCTTTCTCTCAAGCGACTGGTCTTAACCACCCGGCTCGATCAATCACACGATCGTGCCTTCTGGAATGGTTGGCGGTTGTATGACAGTCGTACTACTCTCTCTCCTTTTTTTATTTTAATTACCCTCTCTGCAGAATTTAAAAAAAATACCGTTGCAGATAAATCTCGCCTGTACAACCTGGCTTCCTCAGAATCTCGCCTCTGATACCATGTTGATTTTACCTGCAAACCTAGCACCCGACAGTTATTCTGAATAAAATCGCTTTATTAAACAACTGCACAACCGGTTATCAACGAAACATTAGCGGAAGCATTAAATGGAAACCATAACACATTGCACAACGATTTTTGAGTAAACAACTCCTAGAAAAACCCTTGCGGGAAAACCAAATTTGTGATGATTTTATTGGTATAAAATCAAGACTCACGTCCTGGGATAATTGCCCTTCTGAGGATTACAATGCAGCTATAGCCTATCCCACCTAGCTTCTATCTCCTTCGCTGCCCTTCAGACCTTTCCTCGGCCCTACCTACTCACACTTGGATGAACTCTCTTCACCCGCTTAATCAGATCTCCTCACTTTCTCTCAGTGTGTCTCACACCCTCACACTCTCTCCGAGTCTCTCACATTATGTATGTGACTCTCTCACCTCCTCACACAATGTATCACATCCTCTCACCTAGGCTTCCTTTTATTACATTGAGTTAACCCTAAATCCAAACCCTAGATCTCCTAAAGTGATCAACGATTGAGATCTAATCTCACGTTCACTTTAGATGTAACGACTAGGACTTAATCAACTCACTTAAGTTACTAATGCCACCAAACTTAGGCATTTAACTTAATTAATTGAAAGGACATTCACTTTAATTAATGACTCATAAAGTGAACTTCCTAAATTTTACTGAGAGGTTACAAGGACGACTTTCACATGCTAGACACGGAGCTTATGTGGAAGTACCTATCTCTCTCACCTCCTCACACAATGTATCTCATCCTCTCACCTAGGCTTCCTTTTATTACATTGAGTTAACCCTAAATCCAAAACTGTAGATCTCCTAAAGTGATCAATGGTTGAGATCTAATCTCACGTTCACTTTAGATCTAACGACTAGGACTTAATCAACTCACTTAAGTTACTAATGCCACCAAACTTAGGCATTTAACTTAATTAATTAAAAGGACATTCACTTTAATTAATGACTCATAAAGTGAACTTCCTAAAGTTTAATGAAAGGTTACAAGGACGACTTCCACATGCTAGACATGGAGCCGATGTCGAAGTACATGTCCGATGCTAAATACATCAACAAATTTCATGGCAGATTATCCATTATAAGAGCCATTATGACAGTTTCATTCACTGGAGGCAATGGAGCTTTTATCAAGGTTGCTCTAGTATTCCCCAAATCTGCATTGTGTTGCTTTGGAGACTGGTGCACATCCTTTTTCAATGAGTTACAAGACACAAATACATGTTTTCCTGATGGTCACACCCTGCCCCTTTTATTTAACCTCAAGCCTCGAGACTTAAAAGGAGATTCACCTGAACAAGTCCAACAAATTATACCTGACTATATGATTATGCTCATGTCATAGCATAAATCGACGCATTTCATTTTGCATGGATGTCATCCACAGATGAAAAAATCAATGATTTTTCACCAACATCGTGAAAAATCACAATATCAAACCCTAGCCAAACAATCACCAAGTAAAAATCACAATATCAAACCCTAGCCAAACAATCACCAAGAAAAAATCACAATTTTTATTAAAAATTAGACATACAATTTTTACAAAATATCGGCAAAAATCACCAAAATTTCGTGCTACAATAAAAAAAATTGCCCAATACGATTTTGATTTTCTTAAAGGCCAATTTTGGGGTTTTTTTATCATTTGTCTTTGTAGTTGTTGGAGAATGAGAGGGAAGGGGTTTACCATCATCAACAACCAGCTTTAGGAGGGCTAAATCATTGTTCTCTTCGCCATCAAAAAAAAATATTGGAGCAGGGATCAATTCCTATCTACCTATAGTGTTGATATTCTCACATCTCAGGGATTTCTTCAAATTCCACCCTCTTAAGTAGTTTTTTTATAAATTTATGCAAGGTTTTCAAAGTCCATTTTGCTTGCCTCTTATTATCATTTTTCGTGACTCAACAATTTAGAAGTCTCTTTCCTTTTTACCACCATGTTGGGTTTTTTCCAAACAACGTTTGATGTTCATTTTTTCCATTTTCTTTTCCGCTAGGTTTGAAGTTGGAAGTTAAATATTGCCTTGCCAATATGTCAAAACCTTTGGACCCATTTTGGCAGTACATTGAACCTGCAGATGGAACAAACCAACAAAGATTGTCTTGTAAATTGTGTGAGTAGACCATGACAGGAGGGGTTAGTCGGTTGAAGTACCACTTGGCTAAAATTCTAGGGCATGTTGTTGGGATTATGCAAGTTTCCCACGATGATATTTATGAAAAGGATAAAAAGAAGGAAGAGGTAGCCACTACCAAAGGTAAATATGTCGTTGATCAAGTGGCTAGATCCTCAAGAACCACATGCATATCTAGGACTCAAGGCAGTGACAAGAACTATGTAGATTCACCTTCCATGAGGACCTCACCTTTCTTTGCTCCAAGAACTGGAGATGGGGCACAATGTTCCATCTAGTCAGTGGTTAAAAAAAAGAAGCAAGAAGCAATCAAGGTTCTAGGGAGGTATATTTTCTAGAGCAGCAAACCTTTGAGCATTACAAAGACCAATCCATTTTTCTAGTAAACGTGTGATGCTATCGCTATTGTTGACCCAAGGTATAAGCGCCCTACCTACGAGGAGTTGTAGGGGCCAATCCTTCAAGCAAAAAAAGGCATAAATACTAGATTGGAGGACCTAAAGAAGTCATGAGAGGCCATTGGATGCACAATGATGTCTGATGGTTGGACAAATGGGAAGGATAGGACACTCTTAATTTCTTGCTACATTGTCCAAGGGGTACATTGTTTATTAAATCCATTGATGCATTGGCACATGTTAAAGATGCGACATTGTTGTATGAAATAAAGGATGGGTTCATTTGAGAGATTCGTCTGCAACATGTTGTGCAAATAATATTAGATAATGAAACTAATTATGTGGTTGTTGGCAAGTTGCTCATGGAGAGGCACCCCACAAAGTTCTAGACTCCATATGCTACCCATTGCATCGATTTGATGCTTGAGGATGTGGAAAAAATATACTTTGTCAAGGAGGTCATTGATCGAGCTAGGAGCATCGCAAAATTCATATATAACCATCCATTTATTCTTAGACTCGTGAAGAAATTCACAAGAACCAAGGAGTTGTTGTGTCCTACAATCAAACATTTTGTCAGCTGCTTCATTTCTCTTCAATCCATGCTCCAATGTCAAATTTGAGTTGAAGCATATGTTTGTTTGTGATGAATGGCACAATCGTTTATTTAGCACAAGACAGGATGGGAGAGCCATCACTAAACTAGTGAACATCGATTTGTTTTGGGAAGGAGTGCAAGAAGTGTGCACAGTTAGTGAACCCTAAGTAAAGGTTCTCTGCTTGGTTGATGGGGATAAGCCCACAATGGACTACTTGTATGAGGCCATGGATTTGGAAATTTCCCAAAATTCAACACAAAACAGAAATTTCACCTTGATCCTAGAATGTTTCTCGGATCCTAGCCCTATGAATTTTCAGCCTTAGGGCTGCTGTAAAACAAGGTACAAAACAACAACAAAAAGAGTACAATGTTTTACTTCCAAACAGCCCAAACTTCCAGGAAATTCAAGCAGAAAAAAAGATACCAAATCAAAGGGAATGTTTCAGCCCTTTTAGTGAAATTTATCAGCCAATAACCAGATCTGAAAATACTCTTTTACAGGAGTACAACAGCAGTATGACAGCAGTAAAATAAGGCCTTGTATTCTTCACTTAAATGTCAAATCACTTAACAATTATCCTTTTGCTTATGTTGAATCAGCAAGACATATATGGTTGTAAATAACAACGCATAAAGAACATATATAGCTGAAAATCAAATCTGGAAATTGCAAAAGTTTTGGATCGCTGGAAACATCATTAATATGCTCGAGATGAATTACATGTACATACCATAGCTTTCTCAAGGCTGGTGCAAATCCTCCCATCTCTCCAAATCCTAGATAGGGCAAATCAACAAAACCATAGCAACTAAGAACATCCGATATGCAAGAATCACTTTAACACATCGTCCAAGTCAAGATGTTCTCTCCTCTTCTTCACAATTTCACCCTAGGGTTTTATTACAAAACCCTAATCTCTAATCTCCAAGGGATAAACCCTAACCCTAGACCTCCAAGATGCTCCAAGATACTCCAAGAAGGCCAAGAAACCCTAGTGACTCAAGAGAGAGAGAGACCAAGCACATGTGAAGACTCTAAAGAGAGAAAGGCACTAGTACACAGTGCACACTCTTCTATAGGTCACATCTCATCACAAGACTGAATACAAGTGAGTGATTGAACATATATGAATGGAAAGCCTCTCTCCTTCCTATATTTACATGAGAGGTAAGGGAACCCAACAATACAGTGTGGGCCTTGTTGCCCCCTCAAGGGAAACTACTTCCAGACCACCCTCTCTATGGTGCTATGATGTTGCTTGGATGAGTTCTCCTGCTCATAACTATCAATTCACACTTGATATTCTAGTTCTTCCATCAAATATCATATCATCTAGCCTTACATCATCCATGAGTTCTTTCAAATGACTCTTCCATGGTATATCAGCTCCTATGCCTTACACCTCAGATGATATGTGCATTCGTAGATGGTACTTCACACATGATCTTTATTTCACTTGATGTGCTATGATTTCGTGTGTGGGTTTCTTGCTTAGAAGCAATGTGATGGATTTTGGACTTGTCCTGAAAGTAATAAACATTGGTTTGATCTAATAACACTTCTTAACGTTAACAATTTTATTATTTTGTCTCGTTATACCATGGGGGGACATAATTGTCCTTAAATAAGTGTTGTCATGACTTAGACCAAATCGTATTACTGGTGATCTAGTTGAGTAGTGTATTCATATCCTAACCACATCCAACATTTTCCATTTTTCCCTTTCACTTTCATCTCATTCGTTACAAATATATAATCCCTAGTCATGTTTGATTTATCAAATGTCATCCAACAAGGTCTAAATGAAGAAATTGAATAACAATGCAAGCCAAAGTCAAAGAAGCCAAAAAAAGCTAGAGGTGAAGACCATAAATGTTAAAAATTAAAAAAAAATAATGAAGCTAAAGCCATGCCACTTCATGAAAAAGGCCCAACCCCAAAGTCCTATCCCAAAAATGCATATCTAAATAAAAGTGTTATGATTTATCGCACAATTTGTACTTATTCCAAAGGAAAAGGTTAAGGAAAGGCAAATCGGCGTAACAAGAGGTTATCCTATCACTGTCACCTCAACAGGATACCTCTTTCTATTTAGGGTTGATGGCCTAGGGAAGACGTCCCCGATGACCTGGGGGTTGAGAAGGCAAAAGTTAAAGTGTCTATAAAAGTATCCCCTCTCACAAGTCACACTAATCAGAAAGTCCCGGGGTTTTAACCAATGAAGTAATGAAGTATTTAGATGTACCTGCCCAGAACAAAGGAACAAGAAAAGATATATTTTGCAAGCACAACTTGTTGTTAGTACTTCATAAAACCATGGACTTTATCAATAAAAGCAATAGTTGATATATGATGAAGCAAGCAGATTTTTATAACAGCAATGTTTATAAGATAATAACTTCACAATAAATGGCTTAAAATGGCTTCACAATGACCAAGAATAATTACTCAATAATAGCAAAGTACTAGCATTTGTCAGAAGCTCATTAGGCGGTGTATTAATCAATTTTTCAATTTCTTTTAGGTGTTTTTAGTGCTGCAATAGATGGTTGTAGCCTACTTTTGTAACAGCAGCAAGTAGGTTAGTAGATTACTCTATTCTAGGGTTAGGAATAGTTAGTAGAGAGCTTAAGGTAATAGTTTTGAGGGTGGCTTTCATCAATCACTCAATTGTAAGGCTTAGATCAGTGCTTTTAGGGTAAATGGAGTCTCTTTTAGCAGCAGAAACCTTGAAGGAACAAAATGATAATAAGAAGAATATTGTTAAGGTTGAATTTGTAAGCTTGGTTGCATGTGCAAATTCTACAATTCATTTGCTTGAGAATCTCTTTCATTTCATAAAGGTTTTGGTTGACTAATATGTTTTGCATGAGATCTCTTGTAGGTGTTTCCAAATATTTAACAAGTTGATGCAGGTATTCTTGGATTAAACATCTCATTTTGCTTGGAGATGTGGTTGGGTTTGGTTACACTTTCCGCAAGCTCCAAGATCTAAGAAACAACATAGTTGCTCTTCACAATTTCTAAGACTCCATTGCCCAAGTCCTCTTTCTCAGCGAGTTGTATCTTCCTCTCCTTCTCAAAAATGTCTTTGAAATCTTTTTTCCTTTGGTTACTAGCTTGCATGCAAGGAAGTATTTGATTTATTAAAGATAAATTCAATCCTAAATCTATTGCATGCATGTGTAAGATTAGATCTAAAGCTTAATTGAAAGAATATCATCTTTTATCTAGATCTAGTCCTTTTTTGCCTTGTTTTAGCTATTATTTCATAGTAGGATCTTGAGGCTAGTAATAGGCAAATCTGTTTGAGTTTTCAAATCATTTATTCGGCAATTATAGAGTGTTTTACTTGCTGATTTTAAATCATCCCAAAAGACCCTAAGGAGGCTAGCTTTCTAGCTCTCACTCCTTAGTTACTTTTGCTTGCTTTGGCCTAGATTTACTTAGTTAAGTTTTGCATTTTTTGGAGTTGACCAAAGACACTTCCCAAAGTGTTTTTGGCCATCTTTCAAGCTAATAACTTGTTTTCACGCAGAAATAACAGGTACAAAGGGAGGCTCCACCCAAGTTTCGAGGATTAAACCCTTTTCAGAAGCCCCCAGAGTTGTCGGGAACCATCTAGTTCAGATTTTTTGACTTGGAAAACATTGTAAGCCTTGGTCTTGAACTATAAAGATCAAGAGCATTCCAAAAAGAAAGTAGTGTAGAAGTTAAATAAGTTTGTGAGCACAAAGCTCGTGTTTTCTTCGTTTCCCCAACCCTAGGGGGAAACAGGTGTTGGTGAGCTTTCGGCTTTGGGGTTGTTTCCCGTTTTGTTCACTTAGTATTTTCAGTTTTACTTGCATAAAAAGATAAAAGAAACTCACATCAGTAAGTTTCAACTCTAAAAAATCAACCACAACAATATTAGATTAGTTTCATTTTGTAGAATACTAATTGCTAGATTAGTCTCTATTGTAATTATTTGGAATAAACCTTAGTTACTCAATCGTGTATGCAAGCCCGTTGCTACTTTCGAGTGGTATTTGGTGAGCCAGAATTGGACCTGAGTAACGCATGCTAGTTTTAATTAGGGAAATCTGCCTTATTGTGCTATACGTCTAAGGCCTTTGCATCTGGGTGGAGTGTGTTAAGTCAGGGAGGATACTCATTAATGAGATCCGTTCTCTCCTTTGTTGGACCTACGGCACACCCAGTCGACATGTCTATAAGATTGTTGAATAGCGAGTACGGTAGGCCAAATACACTTTGCACACAAAGAGTGGGGACCCCGACTTTAATCCCCACTTCACGGTTTCAAGATTAACTAAATATTCCCAAATCCCATAATAAAATGCTCAAGATAAAATAAACGCGGCATTATTCAAAACATCACATTTACTTTTCTGGCATTGGTCTTTACTTTTATCTATCTTGTCAGATCTATCTTTACTTCAAAAAGCTCATATGGTTCAAGTCATCTTTTCTTTTGAAGTATATAATGAATGTATGAATGATTATTTCATGTGGCTTACAAGGTGTATCCTTTTACATAATTGAATCATATATGTTGTTGATGCAAATCTTGATATTTTCATAATAAACTCCTAGATTAAAATTGACTTTCACTCTTCATAGATTAAAAGCCTTACATTCATTTTCTTAGGGACTACCCCCTTGGCTTCGCTAGGAGTTGGCCTAGACGGAAGTGTTGAGGATTAGGTGACAGCACCTTAACTCTAACTTGCCCCCAAGGACATACCGAGTGGATTGAAAATTTCTCAAACGTTTCCCAGGTGTGTATAAAAGGCGGCAACAGGGTCAACAATTTTCTTCATGCATGCGGGTTCGGGATGGTAACCACGATTGCAATAACTGCACTTTGATTTCCCTTGATGTTCCTTTCCTGATTTTGAGCTGGAAGATTCATCGGAGAGCTTGAATTTGCCTCCCTTTCTTGGATTTGGATCCTTCTTTCCCTTTCCTTTCAATTTAGATTTCAAGTTGGATTTGTTGCTCTCATGCACAGCAAGTGCATGTCCTTTGGAGCTCTTGATTGTTCCCATCTTGATGAGCTTGTCTTGCTCATGCGTCAAGGAATTAATGAATATGTCCAATGTGGGTATTGTCCAAGTTGCACCCAATGTAATCCATATTGTATGAAATGTGGAGACAAAGACAACATATTCCGGACCCAACTTTGATAGAATAGCAAGAATGAATTGTTTTTTCTTTCTTTGATTTATCAATCCCACATCCTTTTAGTCGAAGCAATAAGGATTTGAACTTCATGAAGAAGTCTTGGATATTCTCAAAACTGCTTGGATGTAATGAGTTTAACTCAATCTCGAGCATGTGGCCATGTAGCACGTCCTATTTTCCGAAGAGACATTCCAGAGTAGTCCAAACCTTGTTTGGAGTAATGGAAGATTCAATATGAAACAATAATTCAGGAGAGATGGACATCCAAATGATACCGAAGGCCTCGTCCATGCAGTTGAAGTATTTGGATTTTTCGATTGTAGATGTGGGTTCAGTCTCTGTTTCCATGGTTTTTTTATATAAGCCTCTTCCTCTGAGAAGAAGAAGGATCTTCAACTTCCAATTGAAGTAATTGTATGGCGTTCGAAGGTCTGACTACGAAAATTCTATTCTTTCTTATTTCTTCAATCTTCTGTACCTACAAATGTTTGTTTGTGCACCTTCTTCCTAGCACCTGTGGGCTCAAATACCATGTGTAATTTGGTTGAAACCTACACAGAGAATCTAGCTAGAAGCAAGGACAACAAACTTGCAAAGTTGAGAGAAGAGAAGAATTGGAGAGAGAATAAAGAATTGTATTAACCAAATGAGAGAATGGAAAAATACACATGATATACTCTTACTCTATATGGTTGAACTAATGTGCCATAGTAGTGATCTAGAGAGATGTGGACACACACTGACAGAATCAGGAGTGAACTGTCACCTAGTCCTAGTTCACTAGCCATGCAGTCATTAGTTAACTGCCTCACACAAGTGGAGTGGAGAGAATCTCATGCATGCACATGTGGTGCACCCTCCTAGCCTCATGCATGTCAAGTGCGCCCTCCTGGTGATGATCCCAAGGTGAGCATGCAACACTTGGTGATAATACCGAGTTTGCCATGCAAGTCTTGAATCCACTGGTCTAAATGAAGTACAACTGAGTAATGACTAAAGAGGATGTGGCGCC